>JAQFXU010000092.1:0-96023 GCA_034693705.1 Spatulosminthurus flaviceps | reverse complement strand
CTGATGCAGAGACTATGGACTGCCGACATAGGATGGGATGAGACACCCCCGCAAGACATCAAGTCTGACTGGGAAGAATATCAAAAAGACGTCAAAAGTATCGAGTCTCTTCATATTCCCCGATGGATCTCACAAGAAAATGTGATTTCTCACCAACTTCATGGCTTCTCCGACGCCTCAACGAAAGCATATGCTGCGGTGGTATATCTTCGGACTATGTCCAGTGCCAAAGTGTCAGTGCAACTCATCGCTTCTAAAAGCAGGTTGGCACCCATCAAAGCAACATCCATCCCTCGCCTAGAATTAGGTGCAGCTGAACTTCTTGCAAATTTAATGGAAGTCATCCAACAGTCCCTCCTAGAAAAATTCACTAGCACATTTGGGTGGACAGATTCCACAGTTACCTTGCATTGGATCAAATCCCAATCAAAAAAGTGGGAAACTTACGTCGCAAATCGAGTGGCAAAAATTCAACTCCGAATCCCTCCTGAGTCATGGTACCACGTGCCTGGAGTCGTAAATCCAGCAGATTTACCGTCCAGGGGGATTTCAGCATCTGATCTCACTCAACAGCCACTTTGGTTCAACGGGCCACAATTTCTACACGACCATTACTTCAAACCCAAACAAAATCATCCCCCAGCTGTGGAGGTTCCTTTGGAACTACCCGAAGGGTTTGCCTATAACCCTTCCACAGCAATTCCATCAACTGAAAATCCCCAGGGAGAAGATTTCAATCCCTCCACCAGTACTATCAATCCGACAGTTGCTACAGCCACCGTAGAGGCGAAGGAGCACTTCCTTATCTCCAAGTATTCTTCATTTCCAAGGCTCATTCGTCACACGGCTTGGTGGATTAGAATTATCCACCACAGAAAATCGAAATCCAAGAAAAATATTTTGGCCTCCAACCTAACCCTAACTGAACTTCGTTCGGCCCGAAAAAAGTTATTCCAGCTAGTACAGAGAGAAAATCTGAAAAAAGAATTAGACGACATCAACAAGACTGGAAGTGTCAGTCCAAAGTCCATCTTCTTCAAACTTTCCCCCTGGCTTGATCCTAATGATGGTCTCCTCAAGGCCGGCGGAAGACTGGAGAATGCCAAGGTCCTGAAGGAGGTAAAGAAGCCTATTCTTCTCCCTCGTGATCACCTGGTAGTCATCATGGTTAGATAATTCCATGAATCTTACCTTCATGCTGGACCACAGCTCCTATGGTACCTCATCCGACAACAATTCTTTATTGTCCGTGGTCAAAAGCTCATACGTGCAATTTTGAAGAGCTGCAAAAAGTGCATCCGACACCGAGCTCAACCTCTTCAACAATTCATGGCTGATCTTCCGGAATCTCGTGTGACAGTCAGCCGTCCTTTCTCCAAAGTGGGGGTAGACTATGCAGGGCCACTTAAGATTCGCTCATGGTCCGGAAGAGGAGCCAAAGAAGTCAAAGCCTACATCGCTATTTTTGTGTGCTTCGCTACTAAAGCTGCGCACATTGAGGCAGTTTCCAGCCTCTCCACAGAAGCATTTATTGCCGCACTCCGCCGATTTGTATCCCGTCGAGGTCGTCCAACCCAAATATTTTCGGACAACGGGACGAATTTCGTGTCTGCCGACAAGGAATTGAAGGAGATTCGGACTTGGGTGACTTCCGATGAATTCAACCAAAATGTTTTCCGAAGTCTCCAGGACCAAGAAATTGAGTGGCGCTTCAACCCACCTGGTGCTCCCCACATGGGTGGGCTATGGGAAGCCACGGTAAAATCAACAAAATTTCACCTGAAAAGGATCCTTGGGTCAGCACATTTGACTTTTGAAGAGCTAGCAACAACACTAACACAAATCGAGGCCGCCCTTAACTCTAGGCCACTATGCCCGGATTCAACCCACCCGGATGACATATCAGCCATTACCCCTGGCCACTTTCTCATAGGATACAACAGTAATTACAACAGTAATTAACCATTCATTGACGGAGTACGGGAAAAGACCAGCGCGGTCTTGACGCGCAACGGACTCCGCATGATGCGGACTCCGCATCTCCTCTTCATATTATGAAGTAGAGCCCGGCCGACGGCCGGGCAGAATATATTACTGCGCGGAATCAGTTTTCAACCTAGGCCAAATAACAATATTAGGTTAAGCTTTATTCAACAAAACAAGAGCACTTGAGATAAGCTTCTAATCGCAATCACAGCCAAAAGCATTCTCCCGATTCCAACTCCCTCTCACGACCATCATCTCTCCGCTCTGCCTTCCGGCTCTTATCATTATGCATCAACACTTCCAAACAAATCATATTTTCTAATTTTCTATAATATTAATTTTTAAATAATATTCCATCATAAGCATATCCTAAACAAACAATAATAGATGATGGTAGTAGTTATAGTAGCTACTCGACGACACCCCCTATTTTAGGAGAAATCGAATGTTTGCAACAAATATATTGGTACTTCGTTGAACTACATGGTCACCATTTAAATAGCATTGCGAAATTTTAAAGCGTGTTCTCACAAAACGATTTTGGAATCAATTTGTACAAAAATCTTTTTTATAAATATAAACTTCCTGGCAAAATTTCGTGAGTGAGACGCAAGGGCTTATACCCTTAAAGGGTATTTTTACGTTTTTACTAAAACGCGCGTTTTGCAAAAGTTGATTTTGGAGTGACAATTTTTAGTATAATTCGAAATAAATTATACAAAGTTAGAATTTTGTTATTTCGAAGTTTTTGGTGTTATTTTTAAACAATAATTTACCCATAATTAAATAGTTTAATTATTTTGCTGTTCGCATCTTCGCACTGCATATTATTTTGCCGCAACTTGTTCTGGTAATAAATTAATATATTTATCCTCGACGCATCTTACTTCGTATTGTGCTTTTTTACGAAGATGCGCTTTTTTATTACTTGCAAGTTTTAGAATTTTCAACTTTTGAAAATTCGCTTGCCTAAAAAAGAATCTAGGTATGCATTTGCTCACTCTTCCAAAATAAAGTTTTGGAATAACTTTCGAACCCTTAGACCGTTTTTAAAGCACAAGGGCTTAAAGTCGATGCGAGGATAAAGCACATTAGCCCAAATTTTTTCAGGGGCCAGTTGCCCTTACTTTAAGAGAAATCGAATGTTTTCAACAAATTTGGGTACTTCGTTGTTACATAGCCACCGTTCAAATAACAAACCAAAAAATTTATACAAAAATCAGACCTGCCAGTATTAATTAACTGGTCAAATTTCATGATCGGCACTCAAGGGCATGTACCCTTAAACATCGTTTTTCTCTGACTAAATCGCACGTTTTGCAAATAGTAATTACGAAATGACAATTTTTGGAATAATAAGAAATAAAGTTATAAAAATATCAGATTTTTCTCGACAGTTTTCATTTTTGAAATCCTATTTTGTAGCAATAAACTTCACGTTATTATTATTATGTAATAATTATATATGCTTTATTTTTTAACTATTCACGCTAAGCATTTTCGTTTTGCTTTTTTTGCTTGTACTTGTAATTAAATAATTTATAACAAAGTTAGCAAAGTAAAATAAAATAATTTTTGATAATTCTTACTTTCCATGGTTTACAACAAAACGAATTGATTAATCGTCGTGTTAAATTCATATTTGTTGCAGAAAATATCATTCCTTGTTAGGGACAAATGTACTCCGTGTAATGTTACCGTGACTACAAATTAGAATGATTGATGTTTACTACAAAAGAACCTCTAATTGGCTCTAATCCCAAGCAAACAATTTTATGAAGTGATACCTGCCTATGCCACAGCAGCGTGTATATGTATTTATAGGAACAGAAAGGGTGGTGTGTTTTGTGTATTTTTAATGGGTACGGTTAAGATGTTCAGCTATGGAGTCTTTGAGACAAGAATTTCATTTACTGTAGCTCAGGTTGCACCAGAAGGAGCAGAAGGAGCTTGAAGAGAGGACTTGAGCACTCGGACAGTAATCCAGCACTTATCCTGTACTTGATATCTTCTAGTTGATATCTCGTGCGTAGAGCCATTTATTCACTTAGCTAACCTTGAGGGGTGGAGTAACCAAGACTAACAGGCAAAAATACTTGTCTTATCAAATTATAAACGTGCATTGAATGTTCTTTTTCCATCGCAACAACTTTCCTCCAATAAAATATGCTCTCCATTTCATATGAAGTTTTCATTTTTGCCTTTATCGAAAACTTGCGCAACCAATTTTTCAATTAGCTTCCTTTTATTAAAATAACAGCACTACAAGTTCTTTCACCTTCTTCAGGATCAGGGACGTTCTGTACTGTTCATAATCATTATAGCTATTTTTCTACATCGACGCTTAAATACAAAGCTATTGCTAACTGCTGTCTTAAAAATTCCAACTACAGTCGCAATAAGACAATTTTTTGCCGCTAAACTTGATGTAAACACAAAAATGTTCTCGTGCAAAATGAGGTAGGATATTCCCACGGATTTACACACGGCTAAAGGCAAGGAACCTGACTTTCAATTACTGAAAATATTTAATTGATTTAACACAAAGAAAAATATATTTCAGTAAAATTCCACCATTTTACCGTTTTACGAACATGAAGACATAAGCAGAAACCACTACGAGAAAAAAATTCGCAAATTATATTCACACTTTGTTACGCCGTGTAAGTCCTCTCGTTGATCTCTCCAACCCCCCCCCCCTATGCAGGAGTTTCAAAACGACTACCTAATCACATACAATCTCGGAACAAATAAGGTTCCAGCAATGGCGGGAACCACAGTGCTCGGAATGTGTTACAAATTTACATTACGAATTCCCAATTCGCCGTCCAAATAAATATATACGCATGAAACTGAAAGTTTCGTACCTGTAGGCGAGCGACATGCACTGGAAGAGTTTTGTGAGGGATCCATCAATAGATATCGATGTATTATAAACGCTTCCTGGCCAACGGGAATTCTCTATGATCTGAGGATGTCTCTGGATAGCCATGATTGGGCCGAATGGACTTTGTGGACTTGCAACTGCAGACCCAGGAAGATTCCCCGCATTGTTCTGCACCATTGAAGTATCCTCAAGTCCAGAGGGTATTGGCATACCGGCTTCGTACTCATCATCCAGTACTTCTGACTCTGGTTCAAAGTCGGACACCATGAAATGGCCCGAATGGATCGTCTCCCGAAGTGGTACCAAACTCATTTTGACAAAATTCATTTTACAATTCCGTCCATCACTACCATCAACTTGTGAACCCTGTGTCATACTTTTAAACCCACCAATCTTCAACGCGGATGAAATACTAAGTGTATATCTTGCCGAGGTCCTACCAACTGGAACGGCTACAAGTTTGCATTAGTTGCGAAGAGCCTATTTCTACAGTATTTAACACATATCCCGTTTCACTGACTATTTCTGGGACGATGGCAGGCGGATCGTGTTCTTGACTTGCATGTAACAAACACTATATGTCGTTTCTTCCCGTTAATTAATCACAATTTAAAGACAAGTTCCGTTGAAAAATCACATCTGTCGACATGCTCTACAATTTGATTTGGTCGTCTCGTAAACTAAACATTCGTTTTAAAATTTCGAGAGCTCCCACAATTTATAATATTCTAATAACAATGGCTTCGATTTCTCTGGGTAGATGTAAATTAAGCGTATAGACAGCGATATCAATCGAATATATGTGTATTAATGTTCGCTCAATATTCCAAGGGAAACGTGCGTATAAAATCGTACATAAATGTAATCTTAACAGTTGATGCTTTGAGATAAAGTCTCATGAATTTATAGCTCTTATATATTATATTTATATGGATATAACGTGGTAAAAATATACGTATCTGTGGTTACAACGCTATTATCTACAATTGACATTAATTGTTCCTATCACGTGAGATTAAAACAGTCCTGTAAAAATATCCTCGACTGGAACTTCTAATTTAGAGGTTAGTTCACTCCTATGAACTAACACCGAATCTTCTCACATATATCTATATATGACATATAGTTCAAATACTCCAAATCGCACACCAATGTTCCAACGCGTATTTAATTATTCCACTCAAAAAATTTAATCGCACCCATGCATTTAGCAGTGTGTAGTGTGTACAGTAACTGGTTGAAAAAAATATTTCATGACACACTTCTTCTCTTTACAGTAGTAACAACCAACAAATAGAATGGAAAGTATTTGTCCGATCGAACTATCATTGGGCTCATTTATACTTTGATATTTAACTCTCAGTATATACAGATATAGGTACTCACTTTACAACTCTGTAGTTTCAAAGATGAGGAAGTATCAAGGTTATTCAAAAAAAAGATCACCAATGATGATAATATTACAATTTCTGTGTAGATGTTCTTCATGGGATACTCAAAACCTGCTAGTACACATTTACTAGCAACACACACACACATACACACACAGAGGCAAAACTGTAGGAGATTGAAAATAGAGTTATATAGCAAACAAGTACTAAATTAATTTTTGCTTCGTCCAGAGAAGAACAGAGCAAGAGAGAGAGAGAATTATCTTGAAGATCAGCAGCCAGCAGGAGTACAAAACCTTGTTGGTCGACCCCTTCTCTTTTCCCGATCAGAGTTCAGATGAGACTAGCTGCAGACTGCTCGCACGATGAAAGGAGACTCAATGTTACGTAGTTTGGTCTGCTTAAACAACACAGAACCCCACAGTCCTATGGAAAGCATTCACTGGTTCTCCTCTTGTATCTATGGATGGCTGAAAAACTCAAGCTTTTCAGTACCTCACGTTCAATCCTTACCACCACAGTATTCATAGCATGTAACCTGGCAGTTTTTCAAAAGTTTAGTTGCGCGCGGGGTAAGCTCGATTTTGTTTCATCTCATCTCTCTATATATCTCCTCCCTTACAAAAATCTTTTTCTCAGATTTCCGTAGAAAAAATCAAGCTTCAAAACATTATTGAAAAATTTGGTCGCTATCCTTTTCGCTGCAATAATTTTCAGTAGAATATTATTTCTTTTAAGTACACGCAGTATACTTTTATTTACTACAGTTTGAAAATAATCTTCTCCTACATTTTATTATGCATGTAGTTAAGTTTTACGGCACGTCAAATGTAGACATATATATTAATAATAAATAGATGAAAAATATATTTTACTGAGATACATGTGCTCCACAGATAAATCATATGTACATGCCCACGTGGATAGCTTAGCTCGCAAGTTTGGTGTATTCTATTTAGAACATGCCATTTGTTACCCTTTGGGATTCTTTGATAGTTTATTTATGCAACTTTATACTGTTTTAAGCGGAACTATTACTATTGCTAAGTAAGTAGTATTTACATGCTAGCATAAGTCAAACTATAAGTAGAAACTGTAGCTGTTGACTAAATTTATTTATATCTATATAGTGATAGTCTAGAGATTCCGCCTTGTTACTATGCACTATGGTTGTGTATACGTGAGAAAAAACCTTGATCATTCTCATTGTGGCTCGCTTTTTCGCACTAGGTTTTCAGCATTTGTGCGTTGCTGTTATGATAATTAAATGTTGTGTTTATTTGCTTTTTGCGACGATACATTGTTGCTGCTAGCCCGTATGCAGGTGCATGGAGTATGTAATAATGACGCTGTGCAAGAAGTCCAATTCTGACGTCCATAGTATTTTCGCACTAAACTGTGAGACCCACCTAATCACTCATTAAATTGCCCATCCTCCAGCATCCTTCCAATCATATTTATGTAATTTCCAGCAACATCAGACCACCTTCACAACGTCATCATGACAACCTTCATCGTAACTACCTCACAGTTACTACTATAGTATTATGACCATGTGGAGAGCGCTTTTGCAAATTTTTCCTCCTTTGCTAAAACATTTTAGCCTAGTCAAGTCAGCGATCTAATGACTGATTGAACGACTGCTGAATCGCTGTAAAAAGTGGTAGTAACTATCATGCATAATTTCAGTTTCTGATATGCCTAGTAAGTACTTCTGCGGAATCCATCAATAATTCTTTCTTACTAGAACTATATTACTAGGAAAGATATGGTAACAGTGGTGTAGCTTGGGAGTTTACAGAGTAGAAGGGATTTGATTGTTTATAATTGCATAATAGACTTCTGTATAGGCGCAACCAATCAACAGCCCAATTTTAACTTACAGCAAATTTTAAATAACCTTAACCTTGTTAAATTACTTCAAGATTCAAATTGAAGCAACGCGATTAAGTACTACAGCAACTGCGGTGATTGATACAATGAACCTGAAATGCGTAAAGGTGAGAGCATTACAAAATCTATGCAATCATATATTTTACAGTTTATTTGTTGAAATAACTATTTATACAAACTATATAATTCATGCAGAGCTTACTACAAGTCGCCGGAACCGCCAGAAATGTGGCAAACAGGTCAACCCGCCTTTCGCAAGGCAATATATACAACTCCTTGCATCCAATTAACGTGTCTCGTGGATTAACTACTGGTACTTACCTTCCTGTTACTGTACTTACTGAAGACGAACAAGCAATTAAAGATCTTGGTAAGCATTTTTATTTATTGTAAGTCTGGTATTACTAGTATCATGAGAATGTGTTTATATCATATTAATTGGCAACATAATTAACAATTGTTATTTATTTTGGTATATTTTAACTACAAATTGTTTGCGAATTTATAGTTTCCAAAGTGGCGAAAGAAGTGATTGCGCCTTTATCAGCTCAAATGGATCGAGAAGGGAAAATGGATAAAAGTGTTTGCGACGCCCTTTTTCAAAATGGAGTTAGTCATTTTAGATTCATAGTTCATAGCACGTGTTCGAAAAAGTTCGGATGCAAAACTAGCTAGTTCTTCTTACTTCAAATGTCTATGTAGTATTGTCATACACTTTTCAATGTTTTAAACTTAAATTTAGCTTTAATCGGAACTCCTTAGCAGTATCTTTAACCGTAGCAAAAAGTATGATAAAACAAAAGACTAGCTGGAACTTTGTAAAATGATATACTTTCAAGTGATATGAAATTATTTCACTAGAGTTTTAGGGGAAAAACTAAATGAAAATAGACTAACATGCAGCAGTCTGTAACATTTAGTGTTTGCATTAGGAAAAACTTTATTTGCATCAAATAGTAAGTTTTCCCTATTTAGCGTAAAAAAATTCATCGAACAAAAAAATGCAGTGGCAAGCATAAAGTTGTTAGGTTGAACCAAGAGCGACAATTGCTCCTGCAGTTATCTTTCGTTCGAAAATTTTGTTTACGCTAAATAAGGAAAACTTACGATTTTATGTTAATAAGGCTGTGCATACCGTAGATCTAAATCTATACACTGCTGTCGTTGATCTTCTTAAGACAAGCAAACTCAATAAGTTAGAGAAAAATTAACCCAACCAAGTAATTGCTATTCCTAGCAGGCAGTCAAAATACTAATGGGCATGAAAAAGCGCTTTGCACCTAAGAATTTGAACTGGCTATTTCTAAATGAATTTGACATGTAATAGTTTTCATTATCCTCCATTTGTGATTGCAGCTCATGGGAATAGAAATCCCCGAAGAATATGGAGGAACTGGAGCTACTTTTGGAGCAACTATTGTGGCAGTAGAGGAACTGGCAAAAGTTGATCCTGGAGTCAGCATTGTTTGTGATATTCAAAATACTCTCACAAATAATTTAATTCTCGAACTTGGAACTGAGGAACAAAAACGAAAGTACTTGCCAATGCTAGCGACAAATACGGTAAGTATTTCATACAATTTTTTCAAGAAAGCGTCGGAATAAAAATCCAACTGAGCGATCACAAACTGTAACGTTGTAACTTGCTTGTATTTCAGATTGCAAGTTTCTGCTTATCAGAATCGGAGTCAGGATCTGATGCTTTTTCCATGCGAACAAGAGCAGATAGAGATGGTAACAACTGTATCATCAACGGAACCAAAACTTGGATTAGTTCCTCTGACATTGCTGGCGTTTACGTGGTGTTTGCAAATGCTAACATAGCTCAGGTGTGTCTTTCTAGCCATAATCAGTTTCAAAAGTTTTCATAGAGTATAAAATAATTTAGTAAAATAATGTGGGTTATCAAATTATAGGGTTATAAGGGTATAACATGTTTCATTGTGGATCGGGACACACCTGGATTATCCATAGGCAAGAAAGAAGATAAATTAGGAATAAGGTCATCTTCAACATGTCAAGTAAACTTTGACAATGTGAAGGTAATTCTTTTATAGAATTTCAAATAAATCAGTGATATTTTCTCCATGTTTCTCGAAAACGATTCATTGAATTAGGTTCCAGTGACCAATTTGCTTGGTGAATTCGGGCAAGGCTATAAGTACGCCATAACAAAATTAAATGGAGGTAGAATAGGAGTTGCCGCTCAAATGCTAGGACTTGCTCAAGGCTGCTTCGATGCCACTGTGCCTTACTTACTCCAGAGAAAACAATTCGGCAAGGCAATATTTGAATTTCAGGTTAGCAAAGTATGCATGACAATAATGATTAACTCTAGAAAAGTGTAATTCTGCTTTAAGACTGTATCGTCGTCTAAATTCAAAATGGGCCTCTACTATTTGAAATTTATTTGAGAGCTTTATAGCTCGTTTTGCACTTTAGGTGTCGACATGCTTATACTTACTGTTAAGTTGTTGCCAAACAGCGCAGCTTAAAACTACCTGAATATCCATCATAAATTGACTAATTAATTGCTTGGTGCTGCATTTTTTCTAGGGTATACGACATCAAGTTTCTCATATCGCTACAAAAATTGAGTGCGCTCGCAATCTGGTGTACAATGCATGTAGGTTGAAGGAATCTAACCTGCCCTATGTAAAACAAGCATCTATGGCCAAATATTTCGCCTCTGGTAAATAAACCGTTTTAAATTATTGCATTTATGGTGGTCTTGAACTAAGAAGTTACAATACAAACTAGCTATTATTGTCATTTTTCACTAATTAATATAAAACGAAAAATATATTAAAACATGCAGTTTTTAAACTAATTATTTTTCAGAGGTAGCAACCGAAACCACATCGAAGTGCCTTGAATGGATGGGAGGTGTAGGATTTACGAAAGACTATCCCATCGAACGTTATTACAGAGACTGCAAAATAGGGACAATTTATGAAGGAACTTCTAATATTCAACTGAATACTATCGCTAAGTACCTGGAACAGGAGTATGGAAATTTGAGCTAACTTCATTCCATTCTTGAAAATTTCTAATTCAATCAGAATCAGTTTTTGTATTTTTGTGAAGTTTTTCGGAAGTAAAATTAACTTTTATCATCAGGGAAACACGCGTTTAAAAACGGATTAATGCGTACTTTTATCACCACCGTACATGGTACTATGAATACGATTTCAGCCTAGGTACGAAGTTATGGATTCCTCCATTACTGCAAACTGCAATAAACATGACTCGCAACCAGTTTTTTTATCCAAAGAGATTTTTGCCTGAAATTTTTTCATCCGAAAACGTTTCGACCCAAAATTATTTTTGTCTAACATTTTTTCTTCCAGAAATATTTTACCCAATATTTTTGTTCAGTATGTTTTTACAAGGTCAACCCCAAATACTACGTACAAAAATAGTTTTATCAAGTATGAAACGGTAAATTTTAATCCTACACATGTATTTAATCTTTCATATTTTAAGAAATACACTTTCATCGCTTTCTACAGCAGTACAGAAACTTTCTAAGAATTACCCACATTTAGGACTCGTGGGATAATCCTGAATTCTGACAGAAAAGATAATAATCATGTGCCTTGATCAGTACCATATTATCTGTGCGGTAGGAATCAATAGTAATATGACAAAGTATCATTTATGATATATTATATTATAGTAGACAATAGCAGATGATATGTATAGATTATTTCCCCGAAACTGTTTCCATTTTTACAACTTCAGCGTTTGTAGTTGGTTGTTCATGTATATTTGTTAAGGCTAGATTTAGTTTCGTAGTTATATTAATTAGAACGTGAGCTTTTATTTATTTAATGTTAGCTTTTTAAAGAATTAGATTTGACCTAATCGCTGATTTCATATTATAAGTTGAACTACATCAGTCAATTTTTTCAATTTTTTGGCCTAGTTTTTGTCTGGATGAATAAATATCGGAAATAATTTTCCTTACGTGAAACATTTGCTGGCTCTAAATATTTTGGTCGAAAACATTTTTGGGATGAACAATTATTGGATGAAAATGTTAATGAACGAAAAATGTAGAATGAAAAACAAACTGGACGACTCCGTTTTTATTTTTCTGGACGAAATTCTTGGATGAAAATGCTCCTGGACGAACGACTCTACACCCAGTTTTTGTCTCTGAACCCAGTACAGCCATAAGATTTTGGAGAAAACATCTTGCATAACATTCTAGATAAGAAACTGGACAACTGGACATTTTGGGAGCAACTTTTAGTAAAACCCAGGAGCTGGCTGTGAAAATAAGCGAAGTAAAAGGAATTGAAGAAAAATAAAGTAAAAATTGCTTTTATGAGTGCTTTACATTCGATCGAAATAAATTTTGAGACTAAAAATTAAAAATGCTTTATTCCTAACGTCTTCACAAAAACGGAAGGATCTACGCCTAGGAAGCGAGATACGCTGGCTGCCACCAATCGCAACCTTGTGTTATATTTGCGGATTATCATACATAACATCATCACTGTCACGGAGGACGATTATGAATACAGTTTTAGTACTTTCTAACTAAAATCTAAATTTTAAAATTCACTTTGGCGTACGTATTAATGGGGAGTCCTAAAAATACTACTTTTTTGTTGTTTTTTCTCCCTGGCCATTACGTTCTCCCAAAACTTTGACACATTTTTACTTAATTACTTTCTTAACCGATAACCAAGCAACAGGGTGATGTTAACTTTGTATAGACACCGATTTTGAGAAGGTAATCCGGACCCCGAACAGAACACGTGGTATGTGGCCTGCTAATTATAATAATAATAACCAGGTTAATTGCCCTAAAGCATACATAACTACAACACCGTTTTTACATAGGAAGTATTTCCCATGTCTTGAAAATTGTGAAACCAGACAGAGGGTGAATGGCGAATCTCTTTGAATTGAAAACTGAACCGGCTCCAGAGAAAAAATCTGTTTAAGCGAGGTGTTTACCTCAAATTTAACCCCAGCATCAATAAAAAATCATTCGTACCAAATTCACATTAGGTCATTTGCCTCGCGGGAGGGGGAATCGGCGTCTACTAAAGCCGCCGCAGCCACAGTGGCGCTTTGCAGCTTTACTAAATGTACAGAATTAAACAATAAGAACGCATTATTGCGCTTCCCTCATATAAAGGTTAACTTCATATATTTGGTGCATATTACACTGCTAGTGCTAGACTAGCAATAAATAATTTTACAATTTTGGCGTATTTTAATTTTATATCATAGCGGTACTGGTAGTCGGCTATAGTTAAGACTTGTTTTCGCAACACAGCGACTCCAGTTTTCGCCTGATTTTTGTCACGCTTATCAGGCTGAGCAGTCTTGTTTTGCACATCGCTAGGAGAAGTCGCTAGTTTATAATAGGACCGCGGGTGGATTATTTGACTTCAGCATGTAATTCCAGTGCTGGTCGAAGCGCAGCCAAAAATGCGACTTTCATTGACTACATAGTCTAACTTAAGTCTGAATTTTACAACGCGCTCTTTGTATGTGTTTGCAATGTCCTTACGCATCTCTGGTTATCATTTTAAAACCCAAAATTCCACGCTTCGATTTTCACGAAACTACCTAGTTAATAATAACATGCAGCAGGACGCTGAAAACGAGCAATAAGTTATTTACAAGGTCTCATATTTCCGTTGTAAACAAATAGCTGTGGCATAAAACACTGGAAAAAATGTGGCTCTGGCTCGCACAGAAAAGTCAAGCTGGAAGGAAACAGGACGAATTATTTAAGTTAAAAGCTCCTAGTACTTATTGATTAGTACAGTACTGAAATAATGAGCTCTGTGAGTGAGCTCCGAGAAATCGTGCCAATCATTTCAATGTTTTTCAGAAATCTTCAATGCTAATTTTGACCAAAAGTTGAAGATCAAATACAAATCAAACTTGCTTGCAGAGCTAAAAATTTTGAACTATATTTTCAATATTTCAATTAAAAATAAATATTAGCATGAATTAATAAAGCATTAGTTTAAATTTCATCTATATACTGTTGCCGTTGACTTAGAGTTTGTGGGAAACATTTAACCGATGTAAGTTGCTAAAAAGTGGGGGCTCAATAATGTAATAATAAGCTTATAACATCATAAGCTTTACAGGGGGGGCTCAAACTGGGGTACGTTGTCCCACCCAAGAGATGCGTGGGTCAGCAGCGGTAGATGGGCATTGAATAGTCTATGTAGCAAAGGTGGGCAAATCATTCGCCTAGCCTACATCCTATCTAAAGTTTGAATTTTATAATGTGCTTACATTTTAGCCTAAAAACATTCATCCAGAGTTTTAAGCCTACATATAAGCCTACATACATGACTCCGTCTATTGAAGCCTACATTTTTGCCTGCATAAATTTCTTGAGAAATGTAAGCCTACATAAAACCTCCATACAACGAAATGCAAGCATAAATTTTTGCCTACAAGTTATTGAAAAATCAGCCCTTCCCTGAATACAAACAATCCCAGATCCTATACCAACAGATGTTCGTACAATAGGGCAATAATTTTTTTGTCGTTAAAAGGTTTCATGTACTGTGGCCAGCGAAAGTAATTGCTTACGCCTTCAAAACATTATTTTGAATACTTAATTACGTGTAGTTTATAAAATTACAAGGAATTGAAATCCCACGGCAGCAATATTAGAGCAAGTCCAGTAACTATACAAGGTTCAATTAATGGAGGGAGAGGTGGCACTATGGCAAAACTAAGGTTTCGAGCTGCATAAATACATGCCTGAATTTCCAGGAGTATATGCACTGGGATCTTTGAGTAACTAAATGTAGTTTGTACAGAATCAAAAAAGGAGAAAATTATCCATTTTCGTCAATCAAAATTTTGATACTGAGTGATTCAAGTTGTCAAGATGGAAATTTTTGTCTGAAAAAATTGCCGCAAACGTGTAAAAGCGATAATTTGGGGGTAAAATCTAAGAGTTTACATCATACGATGACGCGGACAAATACTTGAAGGATGAAGACATGTAGTCCAAATGGTATGAAAATCTCTCGACGGAAAGTCGATACTATATACCAGAAGCTAGAGGCCATCTAAAGCAAAACCTATTTTAATTAGGCAGTTAACGCTTAAGCGTGACAATGGTTTTTACTGTTTCCTCCAATGTTGTAATAAAAAATATTTATTAACTTATGTAAATGTACCGTCTTACTAAATGTAATTAATCCATTTTATGTTTCAAATCATGGATTTCAAGAAAAAACGGCAAAATTATAAGGTTAGCGAAAACAAAACTTAAAATCTTGTTAACATCATTTCTGCTGCCCTTTTTGGTTTAAATACTTCACAGTTAATTAAATATTGTTCACAAATATAAGTACTACCGATTCATGTATCCACTGCCGAATAATATAAATACTGCCAGTTGTAGTTAAAATACTGCTGAATAATATAAATACTGCCAGTTGTAGATAAAATACTGCCGAAAAATATTTTTTACTGCCCGAACTGGTAAAAATACTGCCCTTTGTAGTAAAAATACTGCCACTTTAAATCACAGCCGTAGTTAAATTCAGACTTCAGTTAGTCAGTCAAAGTCTGTCTAAATTTTCACTGCTTCTAAACTAGCAAAGAAATGACATGCTGGTGTCAAGTCAGTCAGATGCTGCCTTGTCCCTAACCTGCCTAGTTCTAGCGATGCGCAAAACTAGGCTCCTCCAGAGCTAGCCTGCAAAACTCATACAAAGGACGCGTTGTTAAAGTGCAAGATTTTCTAGACTTAGCCAGGCAAAGGACGCGTTGTTAAAGTGCTAGACTTTCTATACTTGTATGTCTACTTAGAGTTTAACAACAGCACCCAAAATGTAGCAATAATTGGTCTGGTTTAGGAGTACTTTAACAACACCGCTAGTCTAGATGGCAAATTAGACTACATTTAACAACACGGCGACAGTCAGATTTAGCCTGTTTTTCGCATATAGTTTTGCAGGCTGCTCAGGAGGAGTCTAGTTTTACGCATCGCTAAAACAGAGCGTCTGAACTAAAGTCTGAATTTAACAACGCGCCCAATGCCTGACCAGCGAGAGTTTAACTACACCGAATCCATGGTAGCAATAAATGTTCTAATCTAGGCGGACTTTAACCACGCGGTGCTGCTAGTTGCCTAGATCAGGCTTCTTTTAACAACACGGCGACAGTCAGTTTTCGCCTACTTTTTGTATAAGTTTTGCTAGCTGTTCTGGAGCAGCCTAGTTTTGCGCATCGCTAGAGCTAGGCAGGTTAAGAACAAGGCAGCATCTGACTGACTTGACTAGCAAGTAATTACGTAATTACTTTGCTAGTTTAGGAGCAGCGAAAATCCAGTCAGGCGTTGACTATCTAACTAAAGTCTGAATTTAACAACGCCTCCAAAATTAGGCAAAAACTGACTGTCGCCGTGTTGTTAAAAGAAGCTCAATCTAGGCAACTAGCAGCACCGCGTTGTTAAATTCCGACTAGATTAGAAAAATTATTGCTAGCATGGATTCGGTGTTGTTAAACTCGCGCTAGTCAGGCATTGCCTGGCGAAGTCTAGAAAATCTGGCACTTTAACAACGCGCCCATTATAATCAACGAGCGATTCTCTTCCTAGACTACTATAACTATACCCTTCAGGGCGCCACTTCCGAGCACTGGGTGCTTTACGGACTGGTGTAAATTAAGTGTAAAATGGTTGTAGCTTTGAAACAGAGAAATCGTCAAACCTGATAAATGGCAAAACAACTTTTCCATATGTCATGATATGTGCTATACGTATGAGACATAAGTAGACCTCGTGGCGTCAGCAGCCAGCAGGATTAAATTAGTCCTCACTCCTCACGCATCCTTTATAAAACAACTTCCAGTATATTTCCTACAGTAGTTCCTAGGCGAAGCGAAGTACGAGGCACCAAATGACCCGCAGCCCGCACAAGGAAGGAATCGGAGAGGTTTTAAAAAAAATATATTAATGATAGTAAAGATCTCCGCGTGTATAACACAAAACACATTACCAAAAACATTAATGGCGGAAAACCTTCCAGCGATATCCGATTGAACAACGCGAGTACTTCTTTGTGCTTCTGAATTTGATAGTTCCTTGAAAGTTTTTGAGCGATATTATGGAGTTCGAGCAAGGTGATTTAAGTTCTAGTTGACTTGTTCTGTACACTTCGAAGCAGAGGTAGCAATCCTTCCATTCAATCCCATCAACAATTTAATCGAAAAATATTTGTAAACTCGTTACAGACACAGAAACAACGAATTACTTTGGGAGCTCCAAACACCACTCACTATATATTAGGCTGATGTAATTTATTGTAATGTAGTTGAAATGAAATACCGAAAACCGTTCGTCAGTTACCAGATCGTGGACACCGTCATGGAATCTTCAACCATTTTTACCGATGGTAAACGTTCTGTATGCATTCAGAGTGTCAGCTGGTTCTACGGAGGGAAAAGAAGTTGTTTGAAGGCGGAAGAATTCGGTTTTGATTTTCTTCTTTTCCTTATTTTCGCTCTGACTCATCTGGCTCGAGTGAGTGGTATAATATTTTCTGCTTTCCAGTTTTCCTCTTGCTCGTATGCTGAGTATCCTATATTTTCCCAGTGTATGCATGTATTTTGCTTTCACTGTTATTTCATACTATGAATGCACATGTCCAATTAGTACAATATTTTTTCTCTATTTATTTGCTCAATGATCTGTGTAACGAAAGCCACTGGTGTGTACAATTTCATAATTTCATGTTGTGTAGGTAGTGGGTTTTACCCGGTGTTTGACGTTTGACCGGAAGAAAATTGTGAAGGTAGTTACGAACCTTGTATACTTCGAAAAATATTTATTGAACAATGCTATTATTTAAATAAATTGTTTTGAATATAAGAATGAAATATTGCATTAATTTTTTGTTGTGACTTCTTCTTAAGGTTTTCCGGGCATTAGACGCTGTAAAGTCGAAGAGTTTGGGCGAAGAAGTTGATGAATTACGGAGTTTTGGAAGATTTGCCTTTTTTGGCCTCCATCCTGAACTCGGGTAGGAGGAATATTTTTGTACTTAAGAATATATACTTGTGAAAACTTTGAAGTCTGGAAAGGAGAAAATGAATACGGTGGATGCGAAAATCACCCAGGTATTATCTAAGCTGGGATATACCTACGATAATCAGCCAAATGAAATGCATGAAAGCATCACCTCTACCCTTTATGACCTGGCAAGGTGTTTAAAGAGTATAGAATACATTCACTGGAGCAATCGTATCGAAGATCTTATTTGTGCCTTAAAGGTATGTCTAAGTGTTGTGCAAAGTTATTGGTGAATTTTATGGAAATGTAAATAGATTGTTCGATGGCAAACTCACGTTTTATATGAATTCTTTACAGATGTATGTTATATTTTATGATCGTCGTCAACAGCTTATGAATCTAGGAGATAATTACTTTCTAAACGCAGAAAGAGTGAGTAATTTTGCTCTTTTGATTTAAAAAAATGAATTTCAATTATCGTCTTGAACTGAATTTAAGGAAGTGTATGAAAATGATGTTGTATATGTTGAATCCCTTAGACAATCATCAAAGGGGTAAAACTTGGCTCTGTTGCGTGCGAAGTTTTGGGTTTGATTTGTGATGTAAGCTATATATTATGTCTAACTCGTGGAGATAGTTTTCGAGGAGTTTATTATGAGCTATGCTATGATACTTGGGTTTCGTAATAATCGTAACTAATGTTTTTTGATTTAGTTGCTGTCATCAAAAGATAGTTACAACTTCTTTTCGGCATTCGTGCTCAAGCAAACGCCCAGTAGTTATAGCTTGATGGAGATTTTTCGTCTTAATGAACCAACTCCGGATAACCGACTAAGTGTTTACATTGCCTACAACTCTGTAATCAATGTGCTTATGAAGGCTGTGCAAAAAGCTAAACCAACCCTGGGGTTTGCGGAAAGTAAAAATGTGCAGTAAGTTTTGACCTGTTCAATAATCAGATCTTACGAATTATTAATGTATGTGCTAATAGTTTTTTTGTAATAGAAACTACCCAGCCACATACACAGCATTTTCAATGACCATGGCTTTCGCTTTGGAGGATATACTTAATACACTGACTGCAGTCATAGATCAAGAGCTTCCTCGAATCGATTGCAATGCGGTATTTAGAATTAGAATGACTTTAAAGCTCGTTTGTTTAGCGAATTTTATCTTTAAAAGAGGTTAGATATGAAGCAAATAACGCTTATTTAAATGTATTTTTGTAGGTGTGTGAAGTTTTAGTACAAGTAGCAGAATCTTGCCCATTTCACAGACTTCACTCATCTGTTTTCAAGCGTGTTGTTGATTTCTTGGCCCGTCAGTTACAACACCGTAAGTTACTTTCAAGATTCTATATCTTTATGATATACATCTAATCAGATGTACATGAACTGCGGATCCAGCATTTGGGTACTGCCATAAATTGCTAGCATACAAAAATCAGTGGTTTTATAGCTTATACTACTTACGCCAAAATATTCCTCGTGTGCTCCGGCAAATTTGCAAATTGGACATAGATAAAGGAATGGGTTGTTTTTTTCAAATTTGTGCCTAAGTTTTCCCCAGCTATTCGTATTTCATGTTCCCAATGAAATTAAATCTGAATTTTCAGTAAATAGAAGTTGTTGTACTACAAGTACTTACAATGATTTTGTTTATTTATGTATTTGAATTATTGAAAGCGTGACAGGATTCTGAAATCTCGTGCTTTAATTCAGTAACCCTGTAATACCCCCCCCCCATCCCATTATCTCGCTTGATATTATGAACCATCTTCTTTGTATTGCTGTTAGGTCCACTTCATATTCAACGCCGACATCTTTTGAAATTAGCGATTATTTGCGTGAGCCAAACTAACAAGTTCGTCGGAAGTGATTTAGGAGTTCTTTTTGAACCTACACTACTCAGCAGATATAATGGTGCGTGCGGCGATGATCCAGGAAAGGAGCTTCATAAGATTATCACGGTTTCTCGTGTTATTGTTAAATCTCTCAGCTTCTTAAATTTCTGGATGTCTTCCGCTATTCTTGGATCAGAAAGTATTAAAGCGTCGAATGATCTCGTGCTGTTAGATCTTGAACTCATCACATCTTTGACGAAAAACTACTTCCATTCCTTTAAACACGACAGCCTTCTCTGCCTGAAATCGTCCGTACATATTCTATCTATATTACCGATAATCATGGCAAAATTGTAAGTCAAGTTGTTTCGTGTCATAATATCGGGTTGCTCTTTGGGCGAATATGTTTAAGATGTCAACCCTTGCATTTTTTATTTAACAGTTCGGAACCTAGAAATTTTGCTGCTCATGTAAAAGAAAAGGAACTTTTCGATATGAAGATTGCCGTTGTATGCCAGACGTTACAGTTCATGGTTGAGCTTGCTATTGCTGTTTCTAGATATGCTGATGAAAGTAAATGTTTGATTCTGTTCCTTGCTCCACATTTTTTTAGTGAGGTCGAAAATTTCAAGTTTTTGTATTCGCGACCTAGGTGAACTGGTGGACGAAAATTTTATTACCGAATTTGTTGAAGTATGGGATCTGTTTTTTGATCTCGCTCCTGAACTTATGGATGTAGAAGTTATGAATGTTCGAAAGGGGGTGGCAGACTGCTTCGCTGCTTTTGGGTCTAGTTTGTTCGAACGAATTCCAGTAAGTATACATTTAGCTTTCCATTATTTTAAACCCCCTTACTTATTTTCTGGGTCTTCGGATAGTTAAATAAATATGTAAATGTAAGCACATTTTTATTTCAGTTGGAGAGACAAAAGTTTTGTATCGTGTCAGTCCTGGGGTGGTGCCGTGATGATCGTCATACTGTTCGCGCCAAAGGGGGTCGATGCATTGCACATTTAGTGGGTCAGCGTTTGCTCGCGGAGGTAAGCTACTTATTTGCTTTTTCTTGCGAGGCTTTAATTTAAATGAAAAGAATATTACTTGGGTGCATTTTCTAAAGTCTTGATTCCACGCAGGATGAGCATTTTCTACTGGATGCATTAGATGTCATGGAAGAAAGTTTAACAACTGGAGATTTAGCGACCCGCGGTTCTTTTGCATGGTGTTTAGGTAACTTCACTGAATCTATGCTTCTGTACCATCGGGGAAGATTTCCGCCTAATTTTAGTGACAAAGATTTCTATCGGCTGTGCAAATTATGCTTTGACTGCGCTCAAGATAAATCGAAGGTGAACAATGAAACATATTTGGTCGTACTATAGAAAATGTTGGAAAGGTTTGCAAAAAGAAGTTACATTAATGATTACATTAAAATTGTATGTAGATTCGATACAATGCTCATAGAGCTTTAGGAAATTTATTGGGTTGGGTTCCACTTCATCTTTTAAGTGACAGAAAAGATCATCATGTAGTTGATCAAAGTGTGTGTGTTTTACTCAAGCAGATTGGTTCAGGGAACGATTTCAAAGTAAGTATTTGAATATTGCCTTCCCAAACTTAAAAAATGGATAGAAAGTAGCTATGATTATTCTTTTTTTCATTACTTTTTACCTCAGGCTCGGTGGAATGCATCACATGCTATGGGAATGATTCTTCAGAACGAACTGCTGCTTCAAACACACTCGCACATATTGGTGAATTGCATATTATACCTAATCGAGCTATGGATTGCACAGTTGTATAGTTCAACTGATACGACGTTATTCTGTTTTTCAGGGTCCTGTTTTAAAGCACATGTCGAAAGTGGTTTACAAAAGTGAGAATTATAAAGAACGAAACCAATGTGTTTTTACATTAACGACGATAAAAAGTCGCTCGTTGTACAACAACCTATTTTATCCTACTTGGCAAGGTATTTTACAGTCACTGAATGTTCCTGATGATTTACGACCCACGGAAATGAATCAGGTCGAAAAATTACAAATGGAGGTACGTTATGGTTTGATTAGTAAATTATAGGTAATATGTATAGTTACAAATATAATTTATAACACTGGACTTGACACTTGACGACAGATGCAAAATCTCGAAGAAATTGTTGTATCAACTTCCTTGTATGCATAGGTTTGTCTTGGAGTGTGCCATCTTATTAGTCTGCTAGAAATTGAAGATCTTCGCGAGCTGGAATCTGTGATTGAAAATAGCGTGCGAATTCTGCAAGATATCTTTTCAACACGTCAGGTGATTCCCGAAAGAATCCATATTATTAGTTCAGCGCGAGAGCACATTCAGAAGTTGCTGATTGCAAATAATTGCACTTGTGAAGATCGTGATACTTTGCGAATGCTATTACATTCTCTAACTTACGAAGCTTGAGAAGAAAAGGGAGTAGACCTGAAATTAAAACTCGTAAAGGAGGTAACTTCGGTTGAGAATACTACGTTACTATGTACAACTATGGCGTATGGCGTCTTGTTGCGTTTCTGAACATTAAAATGCATATTATTAGCGTAATGATTTTTCATTATTGTTGTTGAAAATCAATAAAAATAATCATTTTATCCTGCCGTTTGGGGCCTATTTAATTCATAATGAAGCTGATAGTATTCCTTGAATGCACAACTTGAAAACAAGGAAGGCTAGCGGAAAGTTAGTTAACATGTTTTCTATTTTTACTCCTCCCTCGTAGCCTCGTATAGTCGCACAATCCCTCGTACCACAGTTGGTTGGCTCGTGGAGCTGAACTTGAGTTCTGTTGATTTTAAATGCTTTCTCTAAATCTGATGAAATTTTTAAAATTCTGTTTTCAAGTATGTTTTTTCCCATACAGTTTTTTCCCACAAAGTTTTTCATGCCAGGAAATTCAATTAGGGTTACTATTGCTATAATCTGTGGGTAAATAATTCTTATTTGTTAAGTAATGTACGACCACCTTCCATAGAACTGCAAACTTCAAGATTTTTTAATTCTACTACGCTCCTCAAATTTTAAAATATTCGCAACTATATACCTACACCAAACCAATATGCTTGAGATTTACTTGAATAAATTTCATTTCACTACAATTTATTAGTCTGACCGGTCTTTGAACTGCGTGGAAGCTTTTCATTACGTTCAGACATACGTAGATATACATACGCCTCAAAAGGCCTTTTTTGGTTTTTTTCGTTTGGTCATTTACACTATTTGTTATGTTTCAACAATAACAATTGGAACTAATAAACTAATCCTTAACCCAGACTTCGTACAAACATAAATGCGACCAAACATTTCCTCATCACTTCATCAGTCACAAGTCTCATGTCTAAACTGAGATTGAGATTGAGATAAGTCTATACTTTTAGTAAGCAGTAATCACACACTCAAAGTTCTTCGACGGTGAATACAAATCATATGAGAAAGTTTCAGCTACCACTGTGACTTTATTGCTATAGCTCTCGTCTGAATCTGAATTGCAGTCTGTGGCTGTGGCTTTGTGTATACTCATCAATATAGAAATTAGAAACGCATACTTACATTGGTAAAGTAGTGTTTCATTAGTACCTATAATTGAGTGACTGACAGTAGGCCTGAGAGCGAAGGAATAATGTCGATATAGGATAGTTTCGTACTGTGGAGAGACTTTAATTGTGACACTCGTCTGATTGAACTGCTGCAAGTCATCTTACTTGCTATATCGGGAGCTGGATGAATCCTGTGTAAAAGTCTCGTTTAATTAATAAGTCTGCTGTCAGCCAGGTAAGTTAATTATTTGCCCAAACTATTTGCAAGTTTTAAATTAAATGAGAAATTCGGATGCAGTCAACCCAGGGATTTTTAATAAACATTCTTGCGAAATAGCTGAAAACAATGTTTATTTACATACTTCTATATGAATAAAAACTGCGGATGATCAGATGAGAGACCAGCTGTGCCTTCTGACAGGCGCACGCCATGTGTGTTGATATTAAATAAAATTGTTTCTTAACGTGTTTATATCAGGGCAAATGTAAAGAAGTTTGTGTGTTGACATTGAGGAGGTGGGACTAACGCTAGGAATTTTTCTTTGAAACATATCCGTGTAAGTGAATTTTTCTGAATAATTAGACAAGGCTTTTGTTGTCGGTAATAAATTTTAATGGTTTTGCTCATCGTTCAGGAAAACAATATTTCGGTAGGCGTGAGTGACTTCAAAAGCTATAGACATAACACCGTAGAATTGGATTCTGTTTGAAAAGAGGTATTGACAGGGGCATAATATTAGTGATACAGATGATGATGATGATACATCTACAGTAAAATAGAAACTTTTGCAAACAAAATTTTGGCTTGATTTTTTTTCTATTTGGTTCAGATACACAATTTTTTTGCTTAGTTTTGTAAAAGAGTTATGGAGTGTATTTGGCAATTATTGCAGAAAGATACGTAACATTATACGTATTATTGTTAGTACTTAATACAATGTGTGATGCATTTATTCGTATTACCACAGCTACAAGGAGACATGTCTGACGGGGAAGATGTCATTCCGAATTGGTTTTGCCCGTTCAAGATTCCTCCTAGCCTGTCAGGAAGCTTCAATCCTATTGTCTACTTGGTAGGGTTGGACAAGTCGGCACATCGAAATATTTGGGAAAGTCTGAATTTACAGAATGTAAACAAGAGTACTAAACTTGAGTATAAAATTGTTCCCATCGGTTACAAATTTCCTACAAAGAAGATCAAGGTTAGGAAACACTTAATAAATGTTCGTTAAGTGTCGTATGTAGCATTACATGCAAAGTGGGAATAAAAAAGAGATGCTGGGAAGCACCAGAAATTATCGTTGTTGTTAATTTTGAAGCTATTTAATGTATAATTATAATTTACAGAATGATCCTGTTGAATGCTATTTACCTCAAGGCTTAGTGAAATCTAATTGGGTTTCCAAGCACCTGCAGGACATTCCCGCTGTCTGTATGATCTTTTTTGATCTGACTTTGGTGGGTGAGGCGTGGAACGAGAGGAAATTGAAATGTGCTCAACTAATCAAGCAACTAAAGTACTAAGGATACTGTGTCTTTAAAAGCTATAGCTGTGAGAAAAGGATGTTCGTGTAACAGTTTCTTCTGTTTGTTTTAAGGGCTGAAGCAAATCCTCATGGTACACAAGTCTTAGTAATGTTAATTAAAAATGACGTGCGGGACGATCTTACAAACGATAAAGCCTCTGCTTTGTGTGCAGAAGCGGAAATTTTGCCAAAGCATCTTTTCGTGCTTCCGCAGGGGCGTTTAGACAAAATACAACCATGTTTACAAAGGTGAAGCACCTGTATAAGTAAAGCGCTGGACGCATTGTTACGTTTTAAACCTATATTATTTCATTCTTTTCTGATTTTTAGACTTGAGTATGAAACAGAGTTATACTACAAAAATCGAATTAAGAAGGTTATACAACTGAAAGAAAAAGCTACACACACTCCTTTAATAGTACGTCTTAATTTTAAAATAGCATTCTTTCAAGAAGTCAGATCAGATTTCGAGGCTGCGTTAAAGTAAGCACAGTAATTTTTATTTTGATCCGTTGTAGTTGCTTTGGTTTTAATAGTTCTACCAACGATATTCTAATGTGAATTATTTTGTTCTTTCACAAATTTTAGCCAGTATCAAGCTGCGTACGATGCTCTTTTGAATATTAAAATGACGGAGGCGAATGTCCAAGAACTCAAAGTCGTAGCCTCCTTGTTGAATTACAGAATATGTAGACTTACTTTGACATCTTCCAACCCATCCGTCATACCACCGAATTTGAAAGATTGTAAAGCTCAGTTCGATAAACACATAAGATCCTATTATAAATTGGAAGGCAATCCTGATCTGATGTTTGAGCACTGGGCATGGCTTGAACAACAGTACGTAGTTTTCCGATTATTACATTTTATTGAGGTTTTATGTCAGAGAGACCTAGTATGAGCTTGACGATTCTTTAAAGGTACCACCTTTATGGGGAACTTTTGAAAATCAATTACCGTATTGGTGGAAATTTTCCGGACCCGGTGTCCTACTTTCTAGTGGCCTCACGTTATGCGGAAAAACGGAAAATATTTTATCTAACCAAAATAAAACCAAAGGTTAGTGGTTATTTGTAAAACTAGCAATGATAATGATTTCATTCCCTTGACCCTCGTTGTAGGCTTGGAGATATAACGATGCAGGTTTACTGTATGTAAACTTATTCACACTTGAATTTACTATATTTAGTCTTACATTGTCTTATTCATACATTAGAGCACATGAAATTTGAAGACATACTGGAAATATTGACATAAAGCACCCGCGTTCCTTCTTCTTTTCATACAATGGAGACACATGTGCTTGTAAACTCCCATTGTAAAGCTTTTCGAAAAAATTATATTTTTGACTGATAGCTTCACATCAGAATTTTCATTTTATTTAATATCGAGTGGACTATTTAAAAAAATTTACATATTATTGCCTCGTATTGTACTCTAGGTCAATTATTTTTATGTAACTTGCTTGAGCCAGCCTTGACGTGGGCACTTTTATCTCCTTCGTATCAGCAAGCCTTGATACAAAATCTTTTTGGAGGGACTTTAACGATTAGTAATACCGTTAACATTTGGAATTACGCTGGCTGGTAATTCGATTTTATAACTTCAGCTAGATTCTACATCCGACCTATTCAGAGGTTAAAGAGGCTCTGGTCTTGATTATAAATTTAATGAACATTAATTGACAACCTGATTTTTCTCCTGGTTCATTTAAAATAGTTGTATCAATTTGACGAATTGTTGTGCAAACACAGTTTATTTTTCTTTTGACAGGAAATTTGAAGAAAGTTCAGGTTGATTCTTCGTTAAGATGTTTAATGCTTATTTTTGGATAAATTTTATCTATTCTTGGCCAAAAATATGCTTCGTTGAAACTACATCTGGTTGATTTATGCGTTTGTTTCGATGATTGATTTTTGCTACTTGATTTACAGCCTTAAGTTTTGTTTTATGTACCACACCTTAGGATATTACCGTTTGGTCACCAGACATGGTTATCTACAAGAGAGAATTAGAGCTGCCTTTCCTCGGACAGCGTCCGTGGCGAATGGATTCTTTTAGTCTCGAAAATGCATACACAGTGGAAGATCAGCGGGCCGTGGCAACGCTTACATACTTGGAAAGCAAGGCCAATCATTCGGTATGTTTTTATATATTGGGATAAATTACTGGAATTCTACTAAATATTAATTTGTATTAACGTTTAATCCAAAGGAAGCCATTATTAAACATTTGGGGGTAGCTTCTGAATTCTGTAAGGATACAAAACGAAAGCGAACCAGATGTCAGTTAAGTAAGTTACAAGAATTGACGGACATGTGTAAACAAACAGAATAATTGAAAATGAGTTATTACCTAATCAGGATTTGTATTGCAGTGAGTTCCATGGGTATCGAGTTTTATTCAGCGTCTGATTACAAAAACTGCATTTTATTGATGAGGCATGTATTGCGTGAGTGGAGTTACAAGAAGTGGAACCAGATAATTGTAAAAGTAGCGGAAATTGGTTTGCGAGCATCATGTTGTGAAGGAGATATTCCAAACTATTTAAATTTTCTGATTATACTACTGAAAGTTGATGTGAGTGATAAAGAACGAGCAGTAAACAATCTCTTAGCTAAGTTTCAAGCTGTTATGGATGGAAAGATGCCTTTGGTGGAAGAAGGATGTGAAATAAATGTACAGAACTGGAATGATAGTCTTAAGCAACCATTTGTTTCATCTGTGGAGGTTCATGACAACTGTATATTAAATTTTAATGTTTACTTCGTAAAAGATTCCATCGTACACGTTCAACCTGCAGTCATTCGTTTTGATTTAATGTGAGTTGACCTTTTCAAAATCTTATAATATATTATCAAAGTAGTTATGATTGTTTTCAGTATTACTTTTTCATCGTTTCGCAGAAACCAAAGTAATTTTCCGATTTCGGTTAAAAAGTATGGTATACTTCGAACTAATATACCTGACTATTGCAATATTGAAGAATCTTGTGATTTAATAATACAACCTGGAGAGAAAAAAGAGTTGGATCTTGAATTGAAAGTGTTTTCACGTGACATTGGGAAAATTTTACAGGTATGCATTCTAGTGCAGTTATTTTCTACTATATGCTTTGTGCTGGAAACTCGTATTCATGAAATGGGGGTTTTGAGCATTTACACGATATTTTTTCAGATTCAAGTTGCCTACGTTGATATTGGAAAGGAGGATCGATCTGTCATCTTGCACAATTCATTGGTGGCGTCGGGAAGCCCAGCCACTTGGTGAGTTTTTCCATTCTTGTGTATTTGTATGCCATTTGACTATTTGTTAAAAATTTATGATACCCTCATTACTATCAAAATTATTATTTTACTCTACTAGGATTGATGATGCGCGCAAGGAGAAACTGAAGCTGCTGCAGACATCGTGCAGAATTGAGGCTCCTAAATTATCGTTGGAAGTAAAAATGAAAAGGGAAGGTTCACTATTAGTCAATGAGTGGTACAGAATAAATGTTTCGTGGTTGAACAAAGACGAGACGGACTGTACTAGATTAATGTGTACATATATGTTATCAGCCTCAGATATCCAACGTAATACTTTCTGATTTAATTTAACAGCTTGCATCTTTCATTTGAGTAACTCAAATTCAGCGAATAATAATAAATTGTTGTAATTTCTAGGTGCTGTGCTTACACCAGATCCTGAAAAAAAGTCATCACCAGCAAGCTGCATCTTCACTACTAAGGTGGAAAAATTAACTGCAGGAGGTACTCATGAAAACGCATTTTACATTAAAACATCGAATCCATCAGAAACCGAATTAAGACTTATAATAGAGGTGGGTATAAAGTCACTACAGAATCAATCGACGTTCCATTGAGGTATTCTGATGCATAGGTTTTTTCAACCTTTCAGGGTAAATACTTCGACTGCCATCACCAACCATTGATAGTGAAGTATGAGGAAAGCGTCGATGTGTTGGGTCCGTTTGACGTAACTCAGACGATAAGTAATTTGCAGGCGAACAAAATAGATCATGTATGTGTTGGGGATGAGTTTAGTATAAGTTTTACCGTTCAGAATATATCAAAAACAACGTTACGCATTTTCAGCTGTCTCCTGAATATCAAGGTATTCAAAACTCGTATTTGATTGTTGAATTAGCTTTGCCGGTGTTCTCTAGTCTTTGTGCTAGCAGGTTTTTTTTTACAAACTAAAGCCACTAAAATGTTTGTGCCTCTATTGATTGTAGTCTCCTGCCTACACTCAGAAGGATACAGATGGGAAACAGATGAATGAAATTGTTTTAAAAGATGGCGAAAAGTTGGAATCTTTATTCTTTCTTACTGCATCCGGTGTTGATTCGTCGTCATTTGGTCACCTAGAAATTGTTTGGAAAAGGTAATCGAGCACAACATTCTTTTATCAGTTGTTGTTTTAAAATATTTTAATTTTGTAAAGAGCCAAGAATAGTCAACGACGTGAAGATAGCATTGATCCCAAATGTTTATTTTAATTTTGCTAGAGATGATTTGGCCGGTGGTTTCACCACAAAAACGGAAGTTCCTGTAATTCCTCTCACGAAAAGATTCAGTCCTTTGTGCCTACAAGCTGCTTTCTCAAACAATGGGCGGGGAAAACTGAAGACACCGATGCTAGCTTGTTATACTATTTTGAACCGTAGTTTGTTCGTTCACGATATTACGGTTTCAATGGATTCAAATGAATCATTTATGAACGGTGGCCCAAAAAAGGTTAATTAATATACTTTTATATTAAATAAGTACTCCCGATTATCAACTTGCGCGAGATCAGGGATTTAAAAAATCAGTTTGTGTTACTAAACGAAGGTGATGTTTAAAACACCAATCATTAGTTACCAATGGAATATTTTGTTTTTGAGGAAGGCAGGCCATATAATCTAGTAAAGACAATGCTATAGAACAATTTGATGCTGGGGAAATATTAAGGTGGGTTTTAGCTCAGGAGACAAATGCATATGTACACTATTGTAATCATGTCAATGTGAAAAGCTGAAGGAAGACAAGTATTATGTTGGCTCTCATTTCTAATTCTATCACAGAGCCTTTAATGAGATAGCAAACCATACTTTGGCTTACTTAATTGTGTCATTGTGCCAATATTTTGTACGATTTCTTTGCTAAACTCGGCCAATTTTTTTTTACTACACAGGTGACCGTGAAGCTTAAATCCAAGGAAGAAATGGACTTCTCTTACATTCTATTTCCGTTGGTTACTGGCTGTGTTCCGGTTCCGAAGTTGGTAATTGAATCGTCTCGCTCGGAGGGTGGTGAAGTGACAGCCATCGATACTGTGGATGTTCCGAAATCAATATTTGTCACGGTATGGAAAATGATATAAAACCTTGTGCTATTTATAGCAAAGTTTCCTGTTATACCCCCAAGTAATGAGTTTTTTGCAATCGATGGCCGTTGAAGCGTAATAAATTTGCTGGAACCAGTATTATTAGGCCACTAAAACGTGTCACAAGAGAAGGTTGAACCAAATGGAACATGCTGTTTGTAGTTTCCTTACCAGGCAGAAAGAACCACAAAGTTCCTTGTTTTTTTTGCTCACTCTCGTCCTCGTCTTAAAATGTACATGTTTGGCGTTTTATGTTTCACTCCCGCATAGTGGCTAATTCGTCTCTCTCATTCTCGTTTTCAAAGCAGCCCTAAGGTCGGTTTCGGAAGCAGTGTCAGAAAATTTCGGAAAGTCAACGTACTAAACCGACGCCTTGGGATCACACTTTGGCTGGCTCATGACGGAGCAAAATTAATCGAAAGCACGAACGTACTTGCAATTGGAACATTGTGAATTAATCCAGAAAGATCATCATAACTCTCTTTATGTATTTTATTTTATGCATAAATTATATAGTTGCAATCTAAGATATTTTAAAATGTTTTCGTTTGGTCATAAACTCTTTTTATGGTGCATGTTTTCTATACGAATATTGTATTTATGTGATTCATACTATTCAAGAGAATATCAAATTGAGTATATACATAGTCTGTAATTGTATCTCGTTTAATGTACTGCTGGTCTTCTCAGAGTCCGATTTAATAAAAATAAAGTGGTAGATGGACGAAAGAAAAAGCATTTTCCCCCTCAGTTATGCAATGGACTGCATGGTTGTTTGAAATGATGTGAAGCTTTGTAGGATAAGAAAGATTATAAGTGTCAGACTCGGCATGATGTATTTGCTGTGTCGAATACACACATTGTACTGTTTGCGTACGTAGGAAATTTCAGTTATGCCAACGTATTGGAAAATTGCCAAACCTTATGGTTCTGCGGAATCGAATCCTGCTGAAAGCCAAAGGAATGTTCTTTCTCGTCGAGAAAGACATCGCGCATCTCAGATGAAATTATTTGTGTGTGCGACTATGTCGGAAAAGGCTGATACATTCTCTAGAATCAGGGTGCAAAGCAAGGTGTGAATAGTGAATAAGTGCATCCACACGAAAGACTGATGGTGCATCAATACTTTCCCATTAAAAGAGAATGGCACGGCATTTTTTACAGGCGATGGGACAAATGCTGTCACCTGATATATTGTTATACCAAGGATTTAATGGCTTATGTCTGGGAAAAAGGAAATACCAGGTACAATTTCTATTTATTTTCTTCTGCATTAGATCCCAATGCGCCACATATCTCCTGTATGTTAGAACGTTAGAAGAACCAGGAAAAAACTCAGCATCTCCTGGGTTGTGCACCGCCCTATAAAATCCTTTGGTCCTATGATTTGTCTTTGAACTACTTTTTCCTTCCGAAGATACTAAATAGTCTATGCAGTGCAATAACAGACTGCAAAACTGCAAAATTTACAACTGTCTAATCTTATCAAACGAAGCTTCTTCACAGAAATATAGGCTTGGCTGTAATCGGAAAAATTATCAAATAAAATAAAGTCCGTAAATTTAGACAGCATTGGAACAATGAATTATTGGAATTAAAGTAGTGAACATGGCCGTATTTTAAAAAATCATTTTCCTGAGGCCTTTTTTGCGAGAAAGAAGAGTGCAATGAAGTGTGATGCATTGTGCTGTGCTCCAAGTAATAGGGAGAGAGATGATGTACCCCAACAAATCGAAATTCACTGTTGGCATCGAATCACTTCCTAAAGATCCGTAGATTTTGTATCGTGCTGCTTCCACGCGGTGAGACCTTATCAGGGAAAGTACGTGCTTGTGAAAAAAAATACTACCCTGATATGAGAGAGAAACGCGCTCACGAAGCAGAAACTGGCCATTTTATTCAAAAAAATTAACGGGGAAAATATCTCTCCTTTCATATGGTCCCTTTCAAACATTTGTAGTTATATAGGAGAAGCATTAGAGAGATGCACATTGGATACGAGAGGCTGTAAGAATGCAAGTGCTCAACCTCATGTTTTCTTGTGCGTGTGGAGAGCATTCATCCTGTTTTCATTTCTTTTTCACAGGCTTTTCTACTTTAAAATACACTCGTCCATTTTTCAAGCCATTCTTTTTTTCCTTTTGTGAGGCTCATGCTATGAGAAACCTGAGCTTCTTTCACAACTGTGCCTATGTTTTTTTCTTCAATACTTTTGTTCAATTTCCCAGGCAGATTTTTCTAGCCTGCCAAAAACCTTCCCATTGGATTCGCGTTTATGGCTTGTTTGTTTCACAACACAACATTCATGATGCGGTTTCTTTGTACTTAGCATTTCTTTCCCAACTTTCTCCTACAAAGCTTTCTCCCTTCTAAAAATTAATTCCTTCATACCATCATTCCTATCACTTTTCCTTGTCTATGTATAATGCATGGGCTTTTCCCTGAGCCTCTTTGCACTTGATATTACGAATAATAAATAACTTCTTAGTAAATTGAGGTATTAAATTTCTCTGGGCTGATATGGAAGTAGTGCACGCTACGCTTTCTTCTAGGAAGTAGCACGTACGAGAAAAGAGATAGGGATGGAGTTGAATCATGTGCTAGCATTTGAACCTTGATAAGGAAATTCCCCGACTTAAAATAATCCCCTCCTTGTATTGTTTGACTATATATACAGAAAATCATTAGATTTAATTTCATCAACGTAATATAAGTGTTCGTTAATCCTGTGCGTTGAAACGTATATTTAGTTCGGCTGAACATTAATCTCAAGAGGAGCAAATGGCGTGATTCTTGAAAAAGGCTGGTGGAAAGTGCATACATGGATGGTACATATGTATATAGTTGTGCCAGTGCATTTCGTGCCATAGCATTTAGCTTTCTTCATTCATTTTCTTTTCTGGTCCAGGGAACTCATCTATTCGTTAGCTAAAATCTACTTGTGTGTAACCCGCCTTTTGCTACCATTCCCATCCATCGAATTGGAAAGACTTGAAGCTCTCTCGCTTCCTCACTCCAATTTGGCTTGTTCCCTTGGACTTAGTAATCATTCATTCTGATCTTCGTCATCACCATTACATTTCCTAGTCTCATTACAGTTTACCCTTTTCAGAACGTATACATGTCACCAGAGCCTTGTTTATTTCTTCAATCACGCTCAGTATAGTGTTGCATCTCTCCTTTTTTATTTCGTTTTATTATCACTGGATAAGAAGGGATTTTTTCCAGTCAGCCTTTTCCCCTACGAATCAAATGTAATTTCATTTTAAGGACGCTCGTAGTAACGTTTCAACTTATATTCCACGTTCAGATTATATTGTGTAAATTAAATTTTTTTAAAATATTTACGAAAAGTTGAGATGTATTTTCTGTGAAATTACTTTTACAAAGTACAAAGCTACGCATTAGATGAGAGGCTTTTATTAAAATTGAGTCCTCAGATTTTTTTACCCTTGTTTACATAATGATTAGGAATATTAGCATGGAAAGCTAAATCACTTAAAATAAGGCTTAGGGATGATGAATTAATTGCTCCAAAATATCTCCTAGAAAGGCGAGCAAAGCAGTAATAATACGTGGAATCTCTTTGTCTGACGGGATGGAAGCTTCCCGAGGATATAAAGGATAAAGCTGCTCCAAAGCTACCAGACTTCAACTTGACTTATTCAGACTTTCCTTCCCTAAATTACACGGCTTCAAATTTAAACCAGTCGAGAAGCAAGGAACGAAAGGTTTCAACCCAGAACGCACACATCTGTGTGCAGAAGATCCAGACCCATTATAGTATATGGAAATAGTTTAATGCTATTTCATCAAAAGGAGTTTTTTCTCCAGATTATATTATTAGCCGTGTAATTTATAACATGTTAAATTTCCTGCACATCCCTTTTGCAAACGTAATTTATTATTGTAAATTACACTTGAGTGTTGCTGAAAGGAGTCAAATTTCTTCTATTCCCATCAGAATTCACACGCGATTACATGTGGAAATTGTGACATGTAAATTATTTTGACTTATTATTTATTTATTATTATTTTGCTTCCTAAAAATTTTTCACCGAGTCTTCCTCCTTTCACAGTTTGATATTCTACTGTTGACGTTTCTAACATCTTTTTATGTTCGTGTGTAATGAAGTCAAAGTAGGCATTTTAATCATCATGATAGTTTGCCAATGTAATTACACATTAAGAAGAAAAATATACTTTTTTTAACGAGTTTACTGACTATCGGACAGTTTTCTAATGATGCTATCATCTTGCTTTCAATAAAAATAGTTAAATAATTTAGGATTCCCCGTACATATCTGTAATAATTATGGTGTTCGTACCTTGGGGTAGGTAAAATAAATTTTTAACTAAACTATAGCGGACTTCATATGAGAAGTTACTCAAGTTTTCAATTGTTGTTGAAGGAAGATTTTATGGGTGAGATTGGAGTGCAATGTGAAAGTTAACGTGTGACATGAAGGCATTGAGGACGAAGAATCCCCCGATCCCAACGGTTGGCTTAACTAACACTATCGTAAATCCCTGGTAATTTAACGTGAAGCACATCATTGCAAGTACTCATGGCTAAAGAGTAGATGAGTTTATAAGTACAAATCCAGAGGTTGATAGGTAGTAGGGGAAGCAGTTGAGAGAGAAAGAGAGGGAGAGAGAGTGAGAGCAAGAGAAAATAGAAGGAGCAAATGAGAATTCAGCTTGAGTCAACCCTGTCAAGAGATTAAGCAAATGAGACACATAGTTCCTCTAGGCCTATATACAGAGTCCATTTTGGCTAAGAAGTCGTCTTTCATGTGTTCATGTTCATGAGAAAGTCTCTTGACTTTCTACATTTCTCAACGGAATTTGTTGGCGGCTTTTTACTCACAAACCCTAGCTCTCCTACTTCCTTGGTTGGTCCTATTAACTTCTCACATTTACACACGGGCCACGACCACACACACATACACATGCAATGTATGTACGTCTGGTACAAACAAGAGGAATTTTTTCCCTCCTTCTCAACTCCCCAATGTTTTCTCTTCCACATCTTCCCGTCGTTGTAAAAATATCAGTTGCAACAGACTTCTCTTCCTCCCTTTCTTGGTCTAATCCTTGGAATGCACCAACTTCATAAAATTCAGTGTGGAGTTAGAAATAAGTCACAAAGCACATGATTTAAGACTTGCAACTTCCCCGCTATTAATTTTTAACACGCTTCGTAGTCGTGCAGCCACTCGATAACAACTGCTGTCATTACCACAGTTTGTAACAAGTAAAACAATTTATTTTTTTTTTCAACCAGAAAAAAACCTTTTTCAGGTTTATTGTAGCTAGAGGCAATTTCGAGTGTGGAGGATAAAAAAAACTTTTTAAAAGATTACTTCTCTTTTCTCTACATCTTCTCTTTCCACTCTCATTTCCTTTCTCAACCTTATTCCATTTTCTAAGCAGGGGTGCACGCAATGTTTCATAAAAAAAATGTTTAAATTGAATGGATTCCATGATGCTTACGTAACACCCCCACTGGTTGGATTGATGCAGGCCTTAATTATTTCACATGTTCTTGTTTCCCCCCGAACTAAAAATTTGAGTTAATTTGTAAAATATCAATGTATATACTTGAAGCCTTGTAAAAGTTAAGGATTCGTCCATTAGAATTTTAGCAATGGTTTTCTCTGACATGTAATTATCAATAGATTCGTAAGTTCTATACTTACAGAATATTTCCAGAAATTTAACTTGAATTTCACCACACAAGTATTTACTGTCCAATGGTTCCTTAGGAAATGATCTTTGAGACTTTCTCGTAATAATTCATATCCCCGTACGTACGTGTGTCGGTAGGAATGTTGGGAGGGATAACTTTTATGGTGTAATGTAAAAATCTTTGGGAAGCAAAAGTGTGAGGAGAAAGAGAGAGAGAGAGCACGAGCAAATTTAATGGTATATAATGTGCAAGTAAAAATATCAGGAGAGAAAGTATGTCCCGTAGTAGAAATAATGGCTTTCTCCATTTCTCCTAGAGATTTTTCCCCTTTCTGGCTGATTTCCCGTATGGAAGCAGGATCAGTGTACAGTATATGGACTCCCTTTCCTATATGTATGTACGATTGAGGCTGTGACCAAAAAAAGAAAGTAATCACAGGACGTAACTACTACTGTTCCAGCTACTCCTGCTCCTGCTGCTGCTGCTGCTGGTAAAAAGTGAGTCTGGTGTAGGCGGTTATTGAATTTAATGTGACCAATGCAATTGAAGGGACAGGAAGAGGACTTCATATGACCATATACTTTGATATCTACATGTTAGGAGGGCGTGCAAAGGAAACGTGAGTATGTGGTAGTTACTAAATTTGGAACAACTACACATACTATGTGTATGTAGGAATTGAGAAAGGAGAGAGGCAGATCATGTCACTGGGTGCCTATGGTGGTGGCAGAGATTGTGATGGGAATCGGCTGATTGACGATGTGTTGAATTGAACGAGAGACTCTCCGTCCAGATTTTTCCTTCCGTCTCATCTCCAATGTGTATAATCTACTTCCTTTACTACTCTTCCCCTAAACGAGAAAATCTAATCTTGTCTGCATCTCCCCTCACAGTTTCTTCTTTACCTCTGTAAATTCAATATATCATTCATACATTTTTTTTCTCTCTCTCTCCTCCCTCCCACAAAAACAAAACCCACTGCAAATCCCTAAAGATTTTTTTCCTCCAATTTCTTTACTATAAATGCATACATATTTTTGGGGTCTGCCTGTACTACTCTTGGTGACTGGATTAATCATACATGCTAACATTTCTCCATACAGTAATGAAATATATACCGTATTCCTTACGCTTTTTCTTCTTTGGTCCCTTGGTAGTAACTACGTGCAACCCTTGGAAGTACTGCAAAAGCTATATATAGTTAATTTAAAAGAGAGGGAAATGCTGGGGAAAAAATTGTCATCCGATCGTGGAATCTATCTTATCTAGTCTAATGAATTCCATGTTCCATGAAATCCGTTCAAGATTCAGTTCAAGTTTCTTTTGTCCTTCGAGCCTCCTTTCCACTTCCTTACCTTCCACTATATATGAAATAGAAGAACAGGGCAAAAATCGAAATCTTTCATTTTCTTCCAAGCAATACTTTTATTTCTTCCAACTACAAAGATACTACAGCAACTACTAGTAAAGTATTTTCTTCCATCCACGAAGACACGCGTCAATTATGCAACTTGGAGCCTTTGCATAATAGAACTTAGGGGGACATTGGGACTATACAAGAGAAAGTTGAGAGAAAAAAAGGAATCCATGCATAAGTGCTTGGTCCTGGAAAATCCTCCTCCTGAATAAATGATTCCACCAAAGAAGTTAGGAAATCCATCCTGAGAAAGCCCACATGGACAATTTTGTTGTCACTTTGATGAATTTTCTTAAGCTGTTCCTACTACTGCCGTAGTATGTATTTTTAGCCACACTTGCCAATTAGTGGAGTGGTAGCGGAGCTTGAGCTGCAGTAAGATTTATTCGACTGGTGGTGCCAGAATTGGGAAAATATTTCTACATTGAACCCAAACCATTCTAATATCTTCTTTTCAGAATGGGAATATCATCAGATTAATTTACACTTTTATTTCTTTCTACAAACTGTAAAATCCCACAACTTGAACTGTATGGACGAATAGTTACGACCAGATGGAAATGCAAGTTTGAAAAAACCAGGGTTAGCAGGGAAATCATTTTTTTTCTTTCTCCACTTTTTCTTGAATGGAACGTCTTTTTTCCGGGGGATTGTGTGTAACACTCGAGGGTATAAGGATGAAAGGGGAAAAGTATATATGTGTTGCTGGCAATTCAAATGGGAATACACATATACTTGATAATGCGTTCAGCTATAATTTCTAATATAAACTTTCTCTTCACACATGGAAACCTCGGAAATTCTATATTTCTTTCATGCTTGGAGATTTGCATATAAAATAAATACTCCTTACTTGGCAATTTTACCGCTTCTTCACTGCAAATCATTCTGCTAAATTGCTCAATAAAATCCATTGATGGGTTAGCCAGATAAGTCCTCTACTATCTTCCGAGACCCTGTAAATATATATATATATATATATATATATATACAGTTTGTGTACGATACATGGAAATCAAATACATCCATGGAAAAAGCTCTACACGTCTTTGTAATAACATACACTTATCTGTAAATTAACGAGAGTAGCTCTTTACTCTCTGGTTGGAAGCACTCCCTCTTTCTCCCTCTCTTGAGAAGTGAACTCAAGAAAGAAATACACACTCCAATGTCTGATAAGGATCTATTGCATTTGAAAGGATCCCTTTCCCCTGGATATTTACCACTCTCGACACTCATATTTTCTTCCTTGTCATCTTCATTTTTCACCATATCTATAAATGCCCTGCTTGAAAACTTGTGACTCTCGTGGGCCTTTCGTAGGAAATTCCTACTACCAATATAGCATTTCATTGCCTTTATCTTTCTTCCGATCAGAACCGTTCCTTGAGGTCATAATTACATTATATGTGGGAAAAAATAAATATAAACAGCAGTAAGCAACGATGGAGTTCCAGGGCATTTGCATAAAAAAACATTAGTAAATACAGAGACAATTTGAGATTTTATGTGATGGTTAGGAAGGATAAAAATAAAAATTGTTGAAATTTCCAAATTCAACGATGATTCATTCACTTCAATAAGTTTTAGATTCTCCAAATTCTTTATACTTGTTCTAGTTCGAAGTTAGCTCTCTAGTCATGTGTGTACATAGATTGATGGACCATTGACAGGAATATTGTAAGTTGTTTGGAGCGGTTTCCTTCCATTTCTCAAAGTTAATCTAGGTAAGTTTGGCAAACATTTGCCTTTGAACTTGATTGATAGTGTTGGCTATATGCTTGTTGGCTTAGCTTTTAGGAGAATATACAGATTTATTTGAGTGGATCGCGTGAGGACAAGTAAATGAAACAAGCGTGGTTAACATTGGGAAATTTCTCCCAGACAAGCCCCACAACTTTGGCCATTGCGTGCCTCTAACTCTCCAGCTCATCATCAGTTATTGTTTGAGATTCAATCTATTTTCCTCTCCACTATCATCAATTCTTTCCTAACAGTATTAAAAACCGCTGTGTTTATTATCACTTCCTATCTTATTCAAATGTAATACGTACATAGGATAATGCTATAGATGAGTTCCCGATGCGTGTAGCTCATGTCCATGGATTTTACTTTGTTTTCATCCCCTCGATTATACTGGAATTCATTTGACTGTACGTGGTGTTCTCACATTATAAATTATAATTAACTTGCCCACTCTTGTGTAATTCAGATTGAGTCCTTTCACTCTTTGCCTCTCATTAAACACACATTTTTCTTGTTGGTGTCAATAGTTACTCTCCCATTCTAAATTTATTCCTTTTCTACAACATCAAATGTTGACCTTAAAGTATGAGGACGTGAAAATTTTTGTACGGTATAGTGTGTAACTGTAATTATTATAATAAAATGATTATAAACGTCCTCACGAATTTAAATAACGGATTTGGAGGCCACAGTGATTACTGCCATAATAGTATTCATAGTAGAGCCATTGAAAGGAAAAGTTTGAGGTAAGCGGATGCATTAGAACATGCAGGGAAAAAAAGAAGAAAAAAATACTACAGGATTTCATAAATTTCTGGTCGAGGAAAAATTGGTTGATATGAAAAAAGGATTTTTATTTCATCTGATGGTTCTCGATGAGACGTTGATCCTATTACGTGACAAAGAACCTGCTCCCTGTAGCTGTGCTCACTGGCCTAATAACCTGGACAGGTTGAAGGACGCACTTGCTCCATGATATTTAGGAGACAAGGCTGGAGGTCTAAAGCTATAGAATTTACTCACCATTGAAGGAAGTATAGGAGTAGTAGATGAAGTGAAGCACTCTCTTTCTCCCCCATCTCTCTCTCTCTGTATTTCATTATTATTTCAATTTTGATTTCCTCGACACAAAATTTTTTTCTGTATCCAATTTTTTCTTGGTGGTAAATGTACATATGTGCGTATAGAAAAAAGGAATAATCTGGTGTACAGGGGACGTATGGAACATGTGTGAATGTATCATGGTAAAGTTGAGAAGTTAGGAATAAGGGAAAGAGGACGGGAAGGGAATTGAAGGAAGGGTGAAAAAGTCTTGACTTATGCTATATTTTATTATACGAGATCAAGATAGATTGGATGGGTAGTGGAGGCGTTCATGAGAAAAGATGAGATGGAGGAGTCGTAGGATGTAGAGTTGACGGCGATAGCTTAAGAAAGCCCGTCAATTTCAACTGTGATCATAATGTGGAGGTGTGCTTTGGAATATAATATATGGTTGGGAAGGGTGGGATTGGAGGTAAGTAAAGTTATAATACTGGCACAAAAATGAGGATCTATAAGGGAAAAAATAAACTTGATCTGTGTGCCTCTCCCTTGTCAGACTATTCCTTGTGTGTCACATATTGTCTATAGATCAGTGTTAGTACGTATAAAGAAAATATAAGTAGGGAGAAAGAGTGAGAGAGAGAGAGAGAAAAAAAAAGAATAGATGTACTTCAAATGTTCTGTACTTGGAGTCCTTGCAGTTTTCTAGCTACCTCTCCATTCCTTTCTCTCCCACGTCGTATTTCCGAAAGCCACAAATATATACTTGCCATTATTTTCTCTCTGTTCTTCTTCTTCTTCTTGTTCAGTTAGTGGTATACAGACAGATTCACTACCTACTTTCTTGCTGTTGCCAAAAGCATAAAACTAGCGATTCTCTGCCGTTCAACTTTTTATCTCTCTGAGAAGGAGGATCCCTCATTTCAGCTGCTGCTGCTTCGACTATACCAATGAAGCTGCGTCTCCCGCCTTCAGTGTCGGGTACACGCTCACCAGCTACTCACACAGAGAAAGTGAGTTTGAGTGAGAGAGCGGAGAGAGAGACTGGAAGCAGACGATCTCTGGGAAATTTTTCTCCGAGAATGTGAACTACTGCTCAAAGTATATCATTACTCCTTTCCTATATATTTTTCTCAGTCCATGCTCTTTTAACTCATTCGCACGTGGGATTCTGTCCTTATCACGCCAAGGCTCCACCGCTCCCTGGCTTTGGTAAGCTTGACTCTTGCAAATTCTTGATAAATAAGCCAAATGTACAATAGTTCCTTAAATTCTTCAGTTCTTCTATATTACTGCCCTCCATTTACCTAAAGCACATAGACAGGGCTTTGGTTGAAAATACCCTCTTTTTTCATAAGGAATTTCCAAACGTTCAGGACGTAAGACTGTCTCAGTCTCCATGTGTCTTCTTGAGGCTTAAATCCACTGGCAGGGGAAACTCTGATAGATTTTTAAAGTCCTCTTTTAAACAACGTTTTCAGCCTTGGAACTCACAAACTTAGCCAGTTGCTTTTAATCCTTGGAAAAAAATACTTGCGCGTCCTTATTTTACACATAGTGATAATCTGCAGTGTGTCTTTCTTACATTTATTAATTTAATTAAAGATTCTTAATATTCTGATTTTATTATAATTGCAAAATCGTACATATAGATATATGTACATGTATATTAAGAGTGGGAGAGCGAGTGGGGTAGGGAGATATAAAGAGAATTTCCATGTTGTCGCCCTACTTTTGTAATAGCAATAAGTTGAACAAATCTACCGGGAAATAGAATTGCTTTTGAAATTTAAAGATTGAGCCTATAAAAGTGAACTTTGTGTGCTTACACTTGCGAATAATGTTCTGAGAGTGAGTTCACTTGTACGTACATATTAAGGTGGGCTCAACTTGATAGAGATTTGAGTTCCGAGCCTCCTCCCATGTCTATCTCAATAGTTCTCATACTTAAAATTTAGATAGACACACATACATATGTGATCCCCTCGTCTTGTCCACATTACTCCCGTTGCCACTGTCATTGAAAGTTTTCTCCTTTGCTATAGATATAGGTACTAAGAGCTCTGCTCTGTACATATAGCTATGTAGATATAATTACATTGGAAGATTTCTATTTAAATCGTAACCCCCTTCCTCACGCGACATTTAAATCTTCCAACTCGTCCTATCCATTTGGACCATTCAGTTCCACTGAGCATGAATTCCACTTTAAATTGCTCATTCACATACGTGGATGAGTAGAGAATACCAATAAAAACCAGGTTGAGCTAATAAGAGAAAGCAAAGGAGGAGCAACCACCGTATAGAAAGTATCACATTATAACTTATGTTGGAATGATTTAAAGCAGCTTTTATGCTGAGCCCTAAGGAAGAAAAGTACTGCGAATAAAAGGGGAGGAGAAATTCTTAAATGAGGAGACAAGTTTGGGGAATAGATTGTTAACGTTATTAAAACTTATAAAAAAGAAAATTAGAATCTAATTTGAGATGTAAGATTTCTAATGTAATTATTAAGGGGACAGTGAAAATGACGTCAAGTCAAGACTGTCGACTTTAAATAATGTGGAGATTGACTCGACTATAGAAAATGTGCTTTAATGTCGTCGTGTACTTTACAAGAGTGACAGGCAGGCAGCTTCTAAAATCTACTTGATTCAGTCAGTTGGACTTGGAAGTTGTGGAATTGCTGAAGGTTCATAGATGTAGAATTTTAGAAGAGAAAGTGAGTGAGATGGAGAGAGAGAGAGAGTGAGGAAGATAGAAAATGTACGCACATGCATGCATACAAGCATGATGTGAGGAGAAAACTTTCCAACAGGAATTATCTGAGGATTTCTTCAGGCTATAGAAATGTCACGAATACTTGCCTATACACATTTAGCTCTATCCATGATAAGAGATTTATAGGAGAAAAATAAAAATACATAGAAAAAGCTACATAAACTAAATGGAGAGAATTTTCTTCGACTACATTGATGGAAAGTTGATTCGTTGCATAAGGTAGAGAAAGTTGGGGAGTGAGTTGGGTCACATGTATTTAGTAGGAGGAGGAAGACCCAGGATGAATTCAATTTCGTTGTCGTCAGGGAAAATTCCTAGTGAATTTTAGAGTGTTGGTGGAAATGGGTTAGAGATGCCTAGACCTTCTCACAAGAGACATAGTCCACAGTGTGACTTAAACCTTGGGTGTTCTTCTAACATCATTTCAATTCCCTACTATTTCAACAGTTCAACACTGTAGACTAGACTCACTAGACCTGTGGATACATAGCAGGGATCCAGAGAACATTTGCAATTCAATGGCATTTCCACGCTTTCATCTACTATGCTTTTTTAAAGGATTTCTCTCTCTCTCTCTCTTTATCACAGAGAAAGTTGAAAAGAATGACAAGAAAAAATTTCATAGGCTCTTGGCTCAAGACTTAAATTCAACCTTACTTTATAAAATGCTAAGAAATGTCCCTCCCACTTTCTTTTGACTCCTTCAAACTTATCTTTGGTTTGTAAATCATAATCTTTCTCTCTCTCTCTCTCTCTCTCTTTCTCTCTCTCTTGGTAAGTAGGTTTGGCTCTGGAAATTTTGAAGGAAACTGAAATGAATCATAGACGCTCTTGTCACCACAGGATGCACTCTACCATTAGCATTCCTATATTTATGTCTATTAAACTATACAGGGCCAAAGAGTTGGAAGATAGACGCATTTAAATAAATGGACAAAGCTCTCCTCACAACTTTTCCAACAATACAGTGTGCCGTACTTCCGCGGAGGTTTTACATAACTCACCAACTATACCTTCCCAGTCCACATATTAACATGCAGTATAGTTCAAATCAAAGGAATTACTCTTAAGTATTTCGAGATTCAAGGAACTTCCCATTTACATAGGGATCAAAGGACAAGGGGCAAGGAATGCTCCAGATGCTTTTAAGCTACACGTAGTATGTAGTAATATAAGTATGTAGAAATATAAAATTTAAAGTTTCGTTTTTATCCTTCCCACAGACACACACCACCACTCAATGAGTGGCACTCATTCCGTTAAATTTACATAGGAAGTTGTGCTAGTATCTGCTATAGGGATTACCTAAGAAAGCCTATTATTACAATTGGAGTTGTTAAATGTTGTCACAGTAGTATCTATGTATACCATTGTATTCCTTTTCTTAATTTCCTCTAGCAAGTTTCTCCGGCAATGTTGAAAACTCTCTTGAGCCATTGTACTTTGAACTTGATGAATGCTCTCTTCCTTACACCAACCCTGGAAAACTACATCACCTCTAAATAGCTACGTGTTCCCATTCAGCCCAGGATTCAGGTCCTCCTGTCTCGCCACTTTGCTTCTGTGAATGCTAAGTTTTGTGTGCTCCATCTAAAAAAAAAGGAGAATTCCCCCTCCCCCATCGTCTCCCCTCAAGTCTCCAGCAATTTCAACCATGGCATTTCCAACCATTGCCTCAGAATAACAACGAAGGGATATAAAAAGTAATTATTCAAGGTACATGGACTCTCGGAAAAAAATAGCTCTTTGTGTTGAAAATACTTAATTGAACATTGATTTTCCCCCGTTATTCTCTCTCTCTCTCTCTCTCTCTCTCTCTCTTTGTCTTTAAATCAAAATATATAATTACTTTGGTAAATATTTACCAAGAGAAAAACAAACTATACTCGACATCTTTTATGGAAACTGAAGAAGCAGAAAAAGAAGAATTGAATTCTTTCTTAAAAGTGATGCATAAAATGAATGGATGAATGCCTTTTACTGAAGCTCATTTCCTTTTGACGATTATCAAATCCAAACTATCCTGTTGTGTGGAAGGTGGATGTTGTACAAAGAATGTTGGAAAGAAGTGTGACTCAAGATGAGGGATATGTGAGAAAAGAATAATAATTAATTGCTAATTACAAGGGACATTTTGAATGACTTGATTATTTCATATTAAACTCAGTGTTTCTTCCTCTTCCTTCATTTTCCCTTGTTCAACGTCTTTCCTCCGTCGTAACTTCTTGAGTTTACTCCATTAAAGACACGTCTTCCGGAACCCAAGTGTCAATTGGAAGAAGAAACGGCACTTTCCACGCTATTACTATTCATAAGTCCTTGTAATTTTTACGGATACTCATCAAGTCCAACGGCACAGTCAATACCGGTACTATTGACGAGTGGAAAACTACAGCATCATCTAAAGAATCCCAGTTTTTTCCTACAGGAGGTAATTTTTTTTCAAAATTTTTATACATATTCGTTATATCTGTACATTAGTTTACTTACAAAGTTTGTTTCGTTTTAGTAAGAACTGCTTAACTGCTTCAATTATTTCCAGGACTTGTTTTCAGAGTTTGTCATTTAAGATGTCATGAATTAATTTGATTGGAGCGACCATTGTAATTATAAATGTGTGTAATTTATGTATAAGAAAGTGCATATTCTCAACTCTGGGTAATTCCCATGACAATGCTGACAATGCTGTAATTATTGTCAATTGTGCAAGGGGATATTGTCTTCCTCTGTATCTCTCTCTCTTTCTCTCTTGCTCTGTGCTACAGCACAACTAGAATTTTGCTAGTTCTCCCACTTACAAACATGTGTATACATTATATACGGTAAAAGCTTATACATTTTTTATACGCTGTGAGCAGGTTTTGAACAAAGTATAGTTCTAACCTTAGTAGTTCATTATGACTTCTTGAGAGACTCGCGTCTTTTTCTGGTGTACAAGTAATACTAATCTCTGAGAAAATCTACAATCTTCATTCTAGGTTGCATAGCAGGTTACATTTACTTCACCGGAATAACTGTGAAAATAGGATATGAATAATTAAGACACAACTTCACACTACTCATTGCGTGTGAGACTAAAATAAATATATGCATGGCTTTATGATAGCCACACATTTCTACATGCAAGCACACATCCACAAAAAATTTATAGGGTTGGAGATTCAAGTAGGCAATTTTTTTTTAAAATCCTCATTTTTGAACAAACTAAAAGTAATAGTAGGCTAGGGTAAAATTGTCAGAGTGAGAATTGGAAACCTGAATAAGGAATCTGAATAGAAGTAGTAGTACAGTACTGTATTTAAGTAAGGGAGCAATTTGCAAAGATCTTTGCTATATGTGTGTGCATACGAGAGAATTATTTTTGTTGTTAGAAAAACATAGCTATGGGAAACTTTTGATGTTACAAACATTGGAGACTCTCAGACTTGGCCCATTAGCATGCCCTTAGAGTGTTGTGCTAGTTCTGTAAAGAGCATCTTTTGACTCAAGAACGTCAGTCTGAGCGTATGGGGAAGTTGACTACAAAAGAATAATGTTGTTTTTTTTTATATATGCCGCATTGACTCGTCATTTTTCTAATGGCCTGTAGCTTGGAAAAGTAAACTTATGCATGATTATACTGGAATTACTATTATTATCACTCTGCAATTGAAGTACGATAAAAATAATACATTATATTCTGTCATGGAAAAAAATTCATTTTGTTGTTGTAGTTACTTAAACAAGTCAATACATTTGTGCTTATTCCATCCAGAGTGGGTATCATTACTACTTCTCTTTCGGGAAAAAAATAAAGGGGAAGGAAATGAAAAAGGAGAGAAATTATCCAATTTGTGGAACATGTGAAACGGGGGAGTTTTCTCTGTAAGAGGTTTTGTGTGAGGAGGTAAATAAAAGTCGGGTCTTTGGGAAAATACATGGGAGGGAGAAGAGAGGATAAGTATCTAGAAAAGACATTGAGCGGAAGTTTATATGTAAATCGAACCGAAGAGATAGTCAGATGTCACCCTGGAGTATCTTCGAGAAAGCAAGTTATAATGGAAGGAATGACTGTGCATCAAACTGGGTGAATTTTAATTGAGATTTAAAAGAGATACAAGCCCAGTTCTCCTATTCAAAGCTACACACAGAGATATTTTCAGCTGTACATTCCCTAATAGTTTAGAACTCAACTGTAATGGAATGTGTTTGTAGGAAGGGAACTACTCCCTTACGGACATTTGCTTCTGATATTTTAGGCAGAATTTCACCAATGCTCATACACTCCTCTTGTACAGTATAGACACACAAATAATATAGGGAGCCTATAGAGCAAGAGTATCTCAACTTATATGAATAAAATTCGTGGAAAATTATTTGCCAGGGAAAACTCACTCAAGTTTTTAAGTTGAGGGCCGGAGGCAGGCCGGAATGAGATTGAGTTGAGTTTGAACAAGTAACCATTGTATTTTTCATGGCTGCTCCCAAAATTTCATCTTTTATTCACATCTCTCTCCCTCTCCATGGTTGTTGTAATCAGACTGGGAGTTCAGTTCACACCAGGTATTATATCTATGTACGTATATACAGCACCAACGAACCAGAATTTTGCCAAAATTCCTGACTTTCCTCATTCATGTTTTTTTTCCTCTTGCCTGACTATCCTATTCACCCGAGCCATTTGTATATGCACGTTCTTCCGTACATATTCATAGTATGTACATTCCACTTCTTTACACAACGTAATACTGCGGAGTGTGCAGTGAAATTCTCTCTCTCTCTTCAAAAACAAAAATGATTATGATTAAACGTATACACAAGATTTCCCGCTATAATATCCGTTAAAATTAGAAATTCCACTGAATAATCACTTGATCTTTTACTAACAAATTGTTCTCACTTCCCTTTGAAAATGTATTCCATTTTCATGCCAGATCGTTGGAAAAGTTTCTATAAAAAATTCCGACGTGTGGGTGATCCATTTATTTGAAAAATTTCCTAGTGTACAAAAATCCATTATCTTTTGTCGAGGCATCAAATTTAATACTACAGCATGTGAAAGAGAGAATATTATGCAACCTGAGAATCTCCTGCTTTCCTCTCTCTCTCTCTCTTTCTCTGTCTTTCTTCAACACCAAAATTGTCAATAAATATTGCATGAAAAATGAACATTATAATTTCCAATAGATTTCCCACGACATAATCCCATTTTGTGAGGGCATAGTATAGAATGAGTAGTAGGACCTTGTCTTCTGCTTTTTGTAATAACAGCCCATTTCCATGCGAGTCTCTATACTTTGTATGTGTAGAATATACGTAAGTATTGAAATTTGATTAAAATCTAGGGGTATATTACGGTGAAAGGTAATGGTATGGATTTCTTCAGACAGAGGCGGGCGGCATGCAGGGAAAGAAAAGAGCAGGCATACCTTTTGTAAAGCCTGGGAGAGTAACAATGGTATGGGAGTTCCAGCATCATCTCATGCCCCTGTGACATGCATATTTTAGGGAGCATGAAAGAAATTAAAAAACATGGCTGAAACTGTTCTGGACGCCGGGAGTTTTAACCAATGGAACATAATATATAATAAGAGTAAAAACTATTTGCCAAAACTATGGTAACAATTACACCACTTACAGGATTCCTTGTAAGAAAATATTTAAGAAATTTTTCAGACATATCTATAGAAAGAGCCATGCTATATCTACAGCTATTATGAAAGGGAAGAGGAGGAGGCGGAGGAGGAGGAGGAATCATATAAGAGAAACTTTCACAAAGACGATTTTACAGACCCATTATCATCCATTGCCATATTCCGTCCATGCTTTTGGGTTCTACTAGAAGCGGAATTCCCCACACTTTTCTCTTCTCTCCAGCTCCTGTTTTAATGTCTGACTCCTCTCACACAAACATTATCACAGAGAGACGATAGGATTTTTTTCTCCAGTAATTTTCTCCCCTTATAATTTGTTTTTCTCACGCAACCTTTCTCGACAATAAATATAGTAGGAACTTTACTGGAAAATATCTTTTTAGGTTTTCCTTGACTTTTTTCTAAAAAAGATTTATTATTAAAAAAAAACTTTGTAAAATCACAGCAAAAAAATCCATTAGAAATTTAGTAAGATTACCATGTAATATATTATTTTGGACGGTGGGGTTTTTTCACGTAAAAATTCTTCCAATTTTAGAAAGTGGGGAAATTTGGGAGGGAAAAATTATTTGCCAATTTGCCAAGGGTTTGGTTGGAGAGTCCTATACCACATTGTGGTATTGTCACATGATTAAAGATGCGCACTCAAGTAGTAGTAGTGGTACTTGTATAGGTAATGTGTTGAGAAAAGGAATGTTATTCCTGCAATTTCAAAGCTTACGTTCCCAACGGTAATAATTGCATTTGTTGAAGAAAGGTAACTGGGTAATTACGTTTTGCGACTACTCCCGTCATAGATACTGAGTCAGAATGTCATTCCAAGAGAAACCATTCTATCCCTGTGTGTAGTCATTGGGAGCGGAGGGAGAGGAAAGTGACTGAGTCAAGTTGCCTTCTTTAGCCTCATTTCATTTCTGTAATTTTTTATGCGTCATTTCAACAATGTTTTACCTCTACTAGAAATCCCCAAGCTACAAACAGAAGATCCGTTTTACTACCATCACTTTTCAAAGGCTTTCATGTACAAGCTCCGTGCATATAGCTTACATGTAATATACATATCTATATGTATGGTAGACGTAATCAAAGTAATTATTATAGCTAAACCCACTCCATCCTGGGTAGTTTCTCCATGTACATAAGGGAACCAATCATTACTGTCGACATTACCGTGGAAAAGAGATCCATTCTCCAAAGTGACTCACTATGAGACTTTTTGCTCAGGCTCTCTTGGGTAACTGTACCCAGTATGTATGTATATAATGTGCTACATATGTATATTATTCTAGTAAAGGGCCTTCTGCATTTATCTCAGAACTGTCCGTTGTATCTTATTGACTCATGCAGGAATCTTTACTTACGGAGTAAAGGATGGAAGCTTTGAAGGAAAAGTCACTTAGGAAATCTTATTAAGTCAATTTAGGGCATTATTTTATGTATGCTAGCAGAGTCATCAATCTCAAGCTGCTGCTACCATTCATTGCAAAAAGGCTTTTCCAGGGGCGGGGTAGAAGGAAGACGTTGCACAGGAACGTAAATATATCTGTGTACGTATAGCTCTACATACTTAGTTACCACATACGTTAGAGGATATATGTGCATAGTTGAAAATAACCCATGCCGAGCGAGGGGTAAAGGAGTTGACTAATCCCAACTTTCTTCTTGTGATGACGGTTAGATTTAATATAGGAAATTAGATTTAGAAACCAAATGCCTTTTTAGTCTTAGTGTGTGGAATTCTCTCGCTTTTGGATCATATATATCTACGCATACGTACTACACAAACCGCTAATGTCTATGCATGCTGGGCAAACTTCCCCATTTCCAGCTATGTACATCTGTATTTTGCACAGACCTCCAAATTACTTCTTCCATCCAAATTACATTTCCATCAGGATTCACACGAGCATTGTTGAATTTCCAATAGGTCTTAATGGTTTCCAAGAGGGGCTAGAAAAATCTTAATAGTCTTGATATATGTGTGTGGGGAAAGGGTTTGCATGCAAGGAGAATTTCATCATGAAATATTACTATATGTGTGGAAAGATTATTAATATAGCTATTACATGCTCGGACTAAAAACATGCCAAGAATTTATCTCCCATTCATCACATAAATGGCACATATTTTTAATGTCAAGTTAGCATGAGCATTTCCCTTACTAATTCATATAAACAGCCCATCCTCACAAATGGAGCCAAATATATTCCGAATATTTATTTTTAATATTTCGAATCAAATGATACGATTTCAATGTGTAAGGTTTCCTTATAGTGGAACACCATACATAATAATTATTACCTTAACTTGGAATTTTTCCAGATTTCCAGGGTAATTTAATTTCTTCAAATAGCGGATTTGGCATGATGTGTAATATTTTTTAAATCGTCAACTTTTCTTGCTACATTAATAATTAATATAAAAATCCAAATCCCCTGACTGCCGTTGTAGCATATCCAAAGCCTGCAATGTAAGCTCCATACTAACATGTAATTTTTGATACGTGACTACAGAAAATGATGTTGAGAGCAAAAGAATAAAAATTAAGAATGGTGCGAACTCGTGGAAATTCAATGTGTAAATGAGCTGTACTGGTAATAAGAAACAATAGTAAGGGTTTGTGCTTCTATAAACTTACCTTGGTGAGTGCTACGGATTAGTAGTTGAGGTTTATATGGTTTAAGTCGACACCTTGGAGTTTTCACATTACATTTGAATATGATTATGTCAACATTGAAAAGAGTAAAACTTGTTATGATTTACATTCCTTAATTACAATGAACTTGATGATGATGAAAATTTCCATACATTCTTCTCATTGTCAAGTTTCATCAACAGATTAAAAAGAGAAGGCGTTCTAATGACTCCACGCATTGCCCAACAAATGTCTACATGCTCTTTGCAAATCCTTAGAGCTTGGATTGCAAAATAATTTAACCCTTTGGATATAATAATTATATATAAGAATACTTCAGACATTTCCAATTACAAATGGGCCTGTCAATCTAAATTGTTCTCTCATAACAATTTCTCACATTCGATTCTCACCTCACGCATTTACAATATATGTACACACGTTGAAAGTCCATTGATTCCTGTACCAATCAAAATTTTATTTGGCTCTTAATATTTTAACACAGTTGTTACATGTTTCAGATATGTAACATTTAAAATCTCATTTTCTTTAACTTGAATGGAAAATAAATTGTTTTACTTCACTCTGTACCACTCTTGCTACTTGGTTCTTTCATACTGTTTATTTTTTGAAGACGTTCAGTGCTAAAAATAATTTAATTCCTCTCTTGGCGATTTGAGTCCAGAAATAGCTCGGAGCTTGTACAGGAAGCAGTACCAACGGATGTTTCTTTTCTTTCCCTGCTGTTGTATATCTAAAGGTGGGAGCTGGAGCGGTGTGATCCATTTCTAATAAATTGAAATCAACTCCCATAAATTATATATTTAACATCAGCATAAAAACTTACTGGTACAATTATTATTGTTAGTATGTACATCAAAAAAGTTACGTATGATCAGCAAAATATGAAAGTGTACAAATTCAAAGTTTTTACACTCAATTTTTTTAACAATATTTTTCAAGTGAGTGCATATATCTACGAGTAGAGTAAGTCCCTTAATTAACATTCTATACTCACATAAATCCTCAATCCTGTACAATACCTTTATTTTATTCAGGCTTGGATTATAAATATATAAATAAAACAATAATCGATTTACGCAGCAAACATTTTACGCGTCTCATCTAAAAAAACATTGTGTTATTATTTACTTGTTGAAAATTATATCGTATTGTTGAGCTTAGCCTGTGGTAAAATGCCAAGGACCATGACGAGAATTTGAATGACATGTTTGAGTGATGAAGTGCACGTGTTTCCATGTGCTTGTAATAAGCAAACAAAATCTGTATAGTAAAAAGGCGCAGAGCATAGCAGGTATGTATATGAAGAAGCTGCGAAAATCCTCTCATCTTAACCAAGTGGTGAGAGAAAAACCAGAATACGCAACTTTACCAATTACCAAGCCCCCCGCCCCCCCTACGCAAAAGTTTGGCCCTAATAGTGGTAATTGAGATCAGACAAATACATAAAAAATTCCAAGTCTTCCATTCAGTAATAATAATAATAAAAATTATTATTATTATTCTAAAACTAATTTACCAAAACTTTTGCTTATTTTCAAGGATTCTCTTTTTTGGAATGTTGACTTGAATTTTAATGTGAGCATTTTCAAACCACGTGACCAAACCTTTAAACTATTGTAAATATATAAAGATGAGAAGAAAAAAAATGGTTGGAAAGTTTTGTTTTCATTTTTCTTTTACTACATAATAAATACACTCATTTGAATTTACCCAAATGCTCAAATTTATTATTTACATGAAAAAGTCAGAAAAGTTCCGTTGTAAATTATGTATAGAACAAGGAAAGAATTTGGATGGGATCCGAAAATAGGCGGAATATTTCACTATTTTTCTAGGTTATGTAAATACAAAAATGAAACTGTAAAATGTCGAGAGGATTTACATTGTATTTATATGTAAATTCGTATCATCCGCACTTTTATTTTGAAACATAGATATTATTGTTGCCGATTTAGCACATGTTTAGCAATACAAAAAAAAAGAAATTGTATACAAAAACCATTGGAATATCCTGAATAGGGGCAATGGATAAAGCCATTGATGAAATTGGGCTTGTTCCACTCAGATTATTAATGTGGTAGTTGTTGCTCTCAGATTATAAACGGACTTTGACAGGAGGTAGGGAAGCTCCGCCTGCTATGAAAATCCCAACTGCCTCCTTCCTCTTGTAACATTTTCCCACTTTATGAGCTTGTATTGGAGTTATAAAAATCGGAACAATTGTTTCAATGGGCTGTTGAGCCACATTCTCACAACACATATGACTTCCTGTGGTACATACATATTTTTGTAACTACAGTCCTATACTAGCGCGATTCATAAAATTTAATAAACCACACACACGTTATACTCTTAATCCAGAGTATCTCTACAAGTGCAACATTTCGGCTTTATTATTCTATGCACATACATATCTATCTATAATAATTATTATTATTGTACAAACCATAAAAAGAAGGAAAAAAAGTTGGGAAAAAGTTTTGCAAATTTTATATGGTGAAATACTGTGAAAATATAACTGTACGACTGAATGGGAAGGAAAAGAGACCTATTTTATATGGACATTACAATAATTTGTATACCACTGCAGCCCAGCCAAAACGTGTATATTCATTAGATGGAAGTTAATTTTTTTTTTTACTGGGAAGATATTCATTTATATGTGAAACCCTATACAATACATAAACGCATACAATAATACAAGGCTAAAATGTTTTGGCTACCTTTGAATTGGTAGACTGCGGTTTTGGTTGAATGCGTTCCGTAAATAGGCTGACGTCAAGACTCGGCGTCATGAAATGCAGAAATATGCTGAAATAATCGATTAAAATCTGCAACGTTTTTTGGGCTCCCGTATATAAACTCCCTATATAGATAATTTCAGGATGAGGGTCTTTACATGTATACAATTTGCAATATATTTTTCCACCATATTTTATTTTAGGCTCAAGTTTGTATGAAAAGCGTAATAAGCAATTTCAAATTCAACTATGGGTTTTATCTTCTGACATATCACTTATGCTTCCAGCCTTAATTCTCTAACAACAAAACTATATATTTCCTTGGTTGTAAAACATTGACATTTTATTCCCACCGTCTCTCTCTATCTCTCTTCTCTCTCTCTCTCTCTCTCTGTCTTTCTCTCTCACTGGATCCATACAGGGGTATTTTTAACCTGAAGATATCCAATTGGTAGAGCTGAAAGATCAGGCTGACTTTAAATTCCTATTCGATACCCTTCACTTCTTCCAGTCTTCAATTACTTGGATGAGAGTGGTTTTCGTGGAAATCGATGGGAACGTCCTGTTTCAGAAGCATTTATTGAATTCATAATGGACTCACTGACAAATGTACCTTGAAAATGGCCCAACACACTTTGTTTTAGATTGGTTCACTTTCCTATATTGGATCAAATCCAAACTTATTGTTAGTGGAGTACAACTCCAAATGATTTTACAACCATTTATTCTCATCATTAAAGAAGCATAGTAAACTATTAGAGGTCAATTATTCATGTTGATGAGCATTCAATGATTCCCCCACTCATCCTCCTTTCCCTTTAAAATGGTTTACTTCACAGTGTCAAAATATGGATAAATAGGCGACAGTTTTTTGCGTTTATTTCTACCATTTGAATCCCACTGCATTTACTATATAGTACAATCATAGCCAGCCTTGTGGCAAGGACATTTAGACTGCAACAATAACAATCGTTTTTGTTAAGTATTATTATTACTCATTTCCTCAGCCGGCACTGACCGTTTTTTGTTTGGGTCTAACATGTCAGTTTATGATTCTGCGTATAATTTTTCTAGACCAATTTTTAGGTAAAATTGTACGTATTTGTTGACCTGATTTGATTGGGACTTTGAATTTAATTCAAGCCAAAGGACTACAATTTTGAATTTAATTTTAACTTTTTATTAGGAGTGGTAATTTGTAAAGAGAAACAGCTCACATTTTTCATTGTATGCAATTTTGTGTACTACAGGCTTAAAAAGTATATTAATTAGAATTACGAGTCATATACTAAAGTATGTTAAAATAAAGAACGTCGTGTAACAGTATAAAGCATTTTCCATGAGTAGCTTATATGTTCGTTACACATACGAAAATCCTTTCATAATGACATACACATAAGCTACAGTGATTTAATTCTGAAATTCTTAGAGTTTTGACTCATTTAATCTCATATAAGAAAAAATCCTACTTATGTGTATGTGTACGTAAGAAATAATGTATTATTTCCATGCAAATGTCTTCATATAACTAAATGATATTCAATTTCCCCTAACAGGTTTTCTCACTCACTCACAATCTGAAACTTTTCAATAACAAGTTTCTTCTTCACACTTTACTCCCATTTAAAGCAAAACTATACTGCCAACCATGACAAAATTTCATCAAAAGAACTTTGTACCACTGCTCAAGTGCATTAGAGTGCATATAAAAGTTTGGAGCAGCTGGAATCCCAAGCATGATTTTCAAGGTGGGCCAGTTTTAAATTGTCTATGATAATGAAAATCATTACTTTTTCACTTCAATGGTAGATATACACAGAACTTTATAAAATTGATATATTGTTGAATCATTTTGGACAAAGAAATCTTGCTATCCATTTACTAGAGGAATTTTTTTTACAAGACACATCTTTTTGCCTGGATATTTCAAATCCAAAGGCGGTTTTCTTATCCATTTTCTAGGTTAAAATTATTGTAGCGATGTAAATGTTAAAAATTTACCATGTTTTGTCAGCCTAGAACGTCCAATGGAAAAAATATATATTAAATGTAGTCTGTAATTGGTTGGGAAAATGGAAGGATGCGTAAAAAAGGAATGAAATTTACCGAGTCATGTTGAACAAGAAGTGGCAAAATACCTAGTGTAAAAAGACTGAGTGAGCTTTGGTAATACATTTTTTTGTTACAAAAATTCGACGAAAACCATTCGCATCAGTGCAAGTTGTGAAGGGCTGATGGGAATGCGCGCAGGAAATGCTGATCTTTTTTGGTATTTTTGGTTCGCTTCAATAATTCTCAAGGACAATACATAACCTGAGTGAGAGGAGAGAAAAGATGCTTGGGTCAAAAGGGAGAAGTTATAATCACACTTGCGTTTATTTTTCTTGGATGAAAAAAAAACTCTGGATCAAGTAATTCTTGATGGTGCGATTATAAGAGCGGAATGAAAGAATGGATTATTTTAACACAAACGTCGACCTGGGTCAATGTTTACTTGGCTAAATTCCCTCTGAATGGTGATCTTGTGTAAGTTTATTTAAGACTGTTTACTTTAGACCTAATTCCAGCGTACCGTTAGATTTTCTCTGGGAATCTAAAAAAAAGCTCCACACCAAATCCTTTTCAAAATACTCTTTAGTGTGACCACAATGAAGGTTTCCTCATGGTAGACTTCTGCCTGAAGATACAAACCGCACTCACACACAAACACACACGCAGTAGCTTACTACTGATGCGTACTACCAAATTTTTGTGCACTTTTCAACGAAGGGGAATAAGGGAAATAGGAAAAATTTAGTAAAGGAAAATAAATAATATGGACAAAATGAATTATTATTTATTTCCTTAGTTTCAGTGTGCATATAAAACCTTATTTAACAAAACGCTGTAATTTGAAAAATTCTAGGTCCACGTAAGGTAATTTGTGGTAGGGATAGCAATACTAATAAAAATTAATGGTACAAGATTGTGTTAAAAGTGTGTGACCCTCTTATTAGTACGATTATGTATACGATTATTAGGGATCTTATAGGAAAAGTGATTGAGAAAGAAAACCTCACCATCATTGGACCTACTCGATAGCATTAGCCCAGTTTTAACTTACTTGTGGTTACTGGACTCGCCTATGTCATACATATCGTTGGTCTCATGAGGTACACTCAAAGACGTATCCCTAAAAGAAATAAGCTTATATTGCCTGTCCGCCACCATCTATTTTCATAGCCTAGCCCATGTCTTTTCATGGGAGAGAGAGAGAGGATAAGTCTTGGACTCTTGGGGATAAAATCTCAAGAGCCATGGCAAAACCGGTACTTGGCCAATCTCATGGTTCTTGATATTTTCCCGTCTCTGCCCCACCTACACAGTCCATCGAAAGCTTATTATTGGCAAATTTGTGCAAATATGAGCGAAATTCTAAAAATTCCACTCATTCCATCACGGAAATTACACGCACGTACGGGATTTTTCATAATTCCATAATATACTTTATAAATAGTCACAAGTTAGTCTCCTGGGGTTGAGGGTGAACAAAAAATTCTGGCAATTCTTATCCCATAAAAATCTCGGCAATATTTTCATCCAATCTCATTTATATAAATATCTATTGCATTTTTTTTTTACTTTAAGCAAAATCCTTGAGAATGAATCTGGTGGCTGTGTTGTGTTCAATTCTACACACAAGCCTTGGCTACATACCTTTGTCCACTTATGGTTTTAATTATGTATTACTATTATGACATATGTGCAACGGCTCCCCCTCCACTTACTCTCAAGTCTTCTCCCGATCTCAACTCATTCAAATTTTGAAGATTGAATATTTAATGTAGACACTCACAATAATAAGTGTCTTGAAAATATGTGCGTATGCACTTTCATATGCTAATTTTGGAAAATCCTTCAAAATCCATATGTACATCTATGAAATTGTGCAGAAGAGGAGTAAGTCACAATTGATACTCGATTGTTTCGAGAAGTATTATATGTATAGAAAGTTGCCTAGTAGTGATAGTGAGTAGCACTTACTTTTAGTTAGTCATTCCTTTTATATGTATGACGACGCTCATGAAGGTACGTATAGGTATGTGCCTATAGTAACTGTAGTAGAGAGTACTACAACCTCATAAATGTATTATAGCTTATGAAGAAGAAAAAGAAGAAGAAGACGACGAAGAAGGAAGAGTGAGTCGAGAAATTCATCTGGGTGAAAAAAAATTAAACGTCACGTAAGCAAAGTTAAGAGGGATTGTGTATAATGGTGCAGTTTATAAGGATCACATGGTAGCTAGTGAACTAGTCAAGTTTGTAGCCAGTAGCAACCTTTTAAATCACCATCCCATGAATAAGTATATGAAGTAAGTTGAAGATCTTACTTAGTGGTATTCTTATGATGGGAAGGTGTTTCGCTAAAAACAGAGAGAGAGAGAGAGAGAGAGGCTGCCTAACTCCCCCAATTCAATGTTGAATATACTTACATGTGGAATCAACCTGTGCATCAATGTTAGAAGACCATTGTCCTCAATAGCATGAGCAGCTCTTGGGTTTTTGTGGTGCATCCTCTCACATGAATACTGTAACGACGACGGTGAGACAGATTCTTAAAGGCTTTTGTTGACGTTGTCATCATTTGCCACACGAGCCCTGACCCTCTGTGCAATTCGGAAAACACCATCAGACCATTAAAGCTCCTCTAAAGTCCTTCACCGTCCATCACCTGTAACCACTAAAACGTTATGACTATTTTTGGGGAAATTCTTCCACACATTCCCGTTACCTTCCCTACACTCCCGTCCTCTCAGTTTGTTTAGTAAAGCCGCAATTATTAGAGAGAGGCTGTACCTCACCATCCAGCACTTTTCATTTCCAATATATTCCTCTCTCCTATATCCCTTGAGTCTACAAAACTTGAGTCACTTGGTTATTTCTCGTGAAAGTGTGGAACGTGAGTTTATACACTATTATTGCTATTACTACTACTACATGCACAGGTTCTTTTCCAACTTATGTGTTTTCATTGTAGTAGCTTCATATACAATCATTTGGACAAGTTCTAGTGGAGATTAGAGATCGTATTGTGAAGTCGTGAAATGTGTTCTGTTTCTTCCTAACATATTATATTCATCCTTACTTCAATATTTATTGTGTCTTATTATTTGGAAATTAATTCCCTCAGGTAATTTCAAAGTTGATTCTTCTGTGTTTGAGTAAAACAACGTGAAAAATTAAACCTTGTTTCCTAAAACTTACTCCGTCATGGGAATTCCAAGAAACTTGGATATCTTAACTCTTATTAATTAAGGGTTCAAAGCGAAGGGTTTGCTCCTCATATATTTTTCTCCTAGAGATATTACTTGATTTCTGTATGTATAGAGAAAAATAAAATTGAAATTATGTATGAAAATTTTGTAATAATGAAAATTTTCACACATATAAATACTTATTTTTTTTATTGATGTGTCATGTTAATGAACAAGTAAAATTATTTAAAAAATATAAGAAATTAATATTTCCATTTGCTAAAAATTTTCTGCCGCCAAGTAAGCACGTGGTTTTTGAAGCTCCAGTTTGTATAAATGTAAACTGGAAACGCTTTGATTAGAAAATATTGTGAAATAAATGTGTTTGAAATTATGGCTGATTTTTCGCTACTACACCATTTTGGTATAGCGAGGATGAATTGTATAGGTTCATCCACTCACGTTTACCCATGTTTTTGGTAGTTTTTAATGAATTTGGTGAATTGTGTCAAGTCGTTAGTATTGTGTTCTCACATGATTGAGATGAGAGCTTTTGCTTGGAAACTTTTCACGTACAATTTAAATGCCTGTACTTATGGCCCAGAGAGAGAGAGAGAGAGAGAGGGAGAGAAGGAAGCAAGAGAGTGTACGGAAATTGGCAGGGATTTAAAGTACTACTAAAAAGTCCCAATGATCTTGTGTTTAATAGCATGCCTTTGAATTTCTGATTTTCCAGGATGAAGCTAGCCTGGTCGTGGTCGTCTCACATCAGTATGCTGGCAGTTGCCTGCCTTTATATTTATTTGACTGCAATCCAGAAAATTCACGCAGATGAGTTCCCTCAAAATCAACGAGTTCCATTCTCACTACCGAGTAAGTTGATTTTCTCCTATGCCTTTTATACATCCCTAAAATACCCCCTACACCGCTCTTTACTACTCTTGAAAAGTTTCTCCAGGGAAATACTGGTCGTAGCGCTATAATTGAAGCCTTTATCAAACCTTTTTAATTATTGTTTTCCTCTTAATTTTTCCCAATTATCCTCTATCTATCCAATTATTCCCTGCTCCAATAATCTTGATTTTCCTTATTATAGGCAGAGGAACAATTTCCCTTTGGTCCAGTACTCTCAAATTAGAGATGAATATGATTCTCTTGTTTTTTTTTGCAGTCATAAAAAAAATTCTATTCTTGCTTTACTGAGAAAGATAGGGTGATTTATTTTTAGGGGCAGGTCAAAAAATGTTGTTTATTTATAAACTTTTGTATTTATTATTACCATATCGTTAACTTCCACACTTTCACCTATGATGCAATCTTAACCAATAAAGGGTGGCCCTCCTATTTTTTCCACCCTTCTCATAATGAATGAGTAATGGTAAAAAAAAACTAACCCTTTTAGTAAAAGTACATACTTGTCAACAATATGCTATAAAATATTCGGGAGCAACTTTCCGTTAAATGAAACGATCTTCTGTGAAGTTGAGTTGTTTTTATTTCTATACACCAAATGTATTTTCCTTCCACTGGGATTATGGAGCTTAAGTTAAGTATAGGAACTGGAAAGAGCGCTAGCTTCACTCTGTGTACAGGAGATAGAGAGAGCCAAACGGAATTTTAATTAAATTCAAGTAAAGGCCCTGGTCTACATATAAAAACCGATCCACTGGAGACAGTTTTTCCTTTGAGTCCTAAAATTTTTCACTACATATATATTTACTCCAATATCCCTATTCTATGAACTATAGAGACAGCATAGCTTGAGTAAATACATTACTTTTAGTATTTCAACTTACCCATGTATATTTTCCCCCTTTTGTCATGCTCACCACTCTCTGTCAGAAAGGGAACATTTTGAAAGTTTGATTTGACAGGGTTTTTTCTCTCTCTACTCTCCGGCATTACGTTGCATGGTAGTAGTAGTAGTAGAGAAGAAAAATTGTAAAAATATGCATCATTTTAATACTTTACAGACCTCATGTCCCGGGATAGTTTACTGGACCAGGCATATAATACTGGACCGCCGCCACTGTCATTCGACTATCACAACTACGATGCAATGACAGCATATCTGCGAGCAGTAAATGGTGTCTATCCTAACCTCACAGCTTTATACTCGGTTGGAAAGAGTGTGAATGGTAAGTCAAACTTACATCATTTCGCTTCACCTTCAAACATGTCTCTCCTTATGTAAATAGGAAATTAATGTTTTATGCATGCCTTGTGAGAAAAAAAAACGACACTTGCATTATGTACACTGTCATTATATCCATGTACATATATAAATACTGAACTGAATGGGGAGGAGAGGCAGGCTGCTGTTGAAATTGAGTTTATTTTTTGAAAGGGTTCACTCATATAATATTGTACTGTGACTGAAAAGTTAACAGAAAAGTTTTCTAAGAAAATTCACTGAGAGTAAACTTTGTTGTTGGAAATAACACATGTAAATTCCACAGAGAGTTGTTGAACATCTTGTAGATTTTTCTCTCCTAGCCCACTTTCCTTACTTAAGATGTACTCTGTTCGTTGCTGTGTAGCACTTGTCTGTATGTTGTGTACGTAATGTACATGGTTGAAATCCCATACAACGATACCACCATCCTTAAGTTGTTTGTTTAGCAATTTTACTTGTTTACTCAAGTAAAACAATGGTAAATTCAAAGTTGAATAAAAGTTTACATAAATGACCGGAGGCTGAAAAGGAGTACCGCTTTTAGCTCCAATTACCTTGAATAGGCCGTCATCATTCTACATTATATTGCAATGGAGAGGAAGAGATGATGGAACACATATATACATTGTTCCTACATAATATGCAGGAGTGAGTGATGACAAGTGACGAAGCTATTTTAATACAGCCAGAGTCTATATATACACATGCTATTGTATTTCAAGAGAGCCTAGCCCATTTTAACCGGACCCACCTTTATTTTTAATTCAGTGGATGGTGACAGGGAAATTTCCCTATATAATATGTACTCATCATCCATGACCCCATCATCTTGTATATTAATCATGGCATATCATATAACTACTAAACCCAATTTAAATTGAGGGGATCGGATGGAAATTGGCTACAATGTGGGGCATGTACATGCTCTACTAATTTATCCTGTAACAACTGTAGTTGACAACCCGCCAGGCGCAGTTGATTTTTTCCAAGACAATTTTATAAGGAGAACTAAACCAGCGTCAAGTATCAAATGTGTATACATAATAGTTTTGTTATACCTTTTAGTTCATCCAGGTGTTTTTAACTTTACTTGCTTTTCATTATCATAGGCCTCCTATTTATATTATACTATAGAATATCCGGGAGATTGATCCGTACCCAGTGGAGAGAAGCATTTTGTATTTGAATATTTGAGACTATTATAAAGCAACTTCCTCATCCATACTAAGTAATCCCAGGGAAATTCAATTTGTTTGGAAACAATCTCGGCCCAACTTTTGAAGTTATTATGTATTTGTTGTAGGAGGAACAGGAGTTTTGAAAATTCAATTGTAATATGCCAACTATTTTAGATTTCTACTTCGCTCAGCTATACTTTGTACACACAAACTCTCACTTCACTTGGATGGTTGTCCTGGACCAAGAGATATTCCCGTTCTGAGTTTCTATAATGACTACAAGTAAGATAAGCTGACTTTTGTCCTAGGATTTAAAAGGATGTGTGGCCAGACAAACTCGAAACTGTCAAAAGAACCTTTACTTTGGCCTTTCTTCCAGTTTATTCTGGGATTTACTATGAGAATTCTCTATTTATTTCCCGTTTTAAAGTCTTACAATATTCCTTGGAGACAGACAGAGAGAGAGAAGTATTGGGAATAGAGTTTTTCAGGCTCTGTCTATACTCAGCCCATTTAATTTCATACGCAGACATTGGATCCACCTTTGTGTTGACTCACATGTAAGGGCTGAATTTCAAGTAACTATGTTTCCTTTTGGTGGTCTTTGGGTAAATCATGCTTTACTAATCCTATTGATTGCCTTTAAATGTCCTACCTTTGGCTATGACCTATTAGGCGCGGGAAGTGGTGAAAGGATTTTTAATCCTTGTATGTTCGGGCTTGGTCATGTACAATGATCCTATGGTTTTCATTTAATATGATCAAAGACGTGATCTCCACCTACGATCAAGGAATAACGTTTCGTATGTCCAAATAAATAAAAGGGAGAGGAAATTCATTGCAATGTAAAGAATGTGAAGTTCACGAGAAAAGCTGCAGTTGACAAGCTACTCAAATGCATTTACTATTTTATTCCCTTATTTATGTAATACCTATAGGGATTTTAGTCGGCAAATATGGTTAGGATGAAAAGGTCATGGAAGGTCATGAGACGTCTTGAAACTACAATCTACGCATCAACAATGTTTTTTTAAACGCAAGTAATAACCTGTGTGCATATATAGGAGTATCTGTAGTTACATATTTGGTCATGCCTGATTCTGAGTCTAAAGTCTTTAAACTTTGGTAATAATATAATTATTATTATTCCTATACAATGCCCCCTTAATTTTCTCAAAAGAATTTAACCTCTAAAAATTCTTGTGACGCGAGGAGAGATAGAATTTTTTTTTGTGAATTGAAATTGAAGGGAGGATAGGAGCGGTGAAAATTTTTCAAAGACCATTATCAGCAGTCTTGTCCCGTTCGTATAGAGCACTCAAGGTTTTAAGTGATACTTAACATAAAATTAGCTCTCCTTGCTTTTTTCCTTCTACTTTTCTACTCAACTGTAATTGAGTTTCTCACTGACAACTTTTCTTGGTTTAGTATTATTAGCTTATTGTGAGTGACCTTTTTAAAAGGCGACAGTTGAAACATTGTTTTTTAGTAAATAATTAGATATGCTGCCTTTCCGTATATAGTAGATATAATAAAGTCGATGGAACGACAGGAGCGGAAGGTAAAGTGCCGTTTTTATTGTCTCCAAGGGAAATTCCCTCGTTGAGCTCGTAGCATTTGAGCATTAACAATAAATATGAGACCTTATAACAAGATTTGCTGGGATATTTGTATGGGTGATTAATACCGTAGGTTATTTCCTACAGCTTGACAATAATTATTTGCATGATGACTTTATGACATTTATCTCAACTCCCCTTTATGTATAAAGCCTTAATATTGTAAAAGGCCTTATGTTAATCAGAGGCTCACAGTATGGGGATAATAATTATATCTATAGCTATACTCCCTTCAGTTTTCTATATCTATCTATAGCCATCCATTAACTATATTGAAGTGCCTTATTATGGATTAATTATTCACCACAAAGTATTTCAAAGTCTAACTTGACTGTTAATACTTGAAGGGCTGGCTAAAATTGCATGCACTAAAAATAAACAACTAAAGTCAATGGCCAGGAACGAGAGAGGTGTTACGTTGGCTCTTCCATTACTATACGTTCAAATGGAAATGGATCGTATGAATGTTGATGGTGTTATTAAATCTGGTGGGATGAAAGTCTTCCCCTCAGAGGATTTTAGACAAGAATTTATATTTATGTTGGTACTCCCCATACATGCATGGACTACCACTACAGGGAAATAACTGCTAAGGAGATTGGGCTCCCAGTCTTTTCCTATCATCCTCTAAATGTTATATAAGTTTTTAGGAGTGGAACTCTATGAAAAAGCCCGCATGGATGGGGAAAGTCTATCTAAACACATGCTTAATCTTGGATGAGTGAGTACCCTCCCGCAGAAGCCCAACCATTCAAGGGGAAAGTGGAGGAAGAGATATGAGAAAGTGCTGGTGTTATTTATTAGTTAAATAGCGAGAGATCTTCTCTCCTCTCCAGATATAAAAATATTTTAAAGTAAATTTATGAGCTTGGAAGGAACGCATTTGAATGAGCTATTAAATCTATGGTCCTTCCCGAAATCCCTTGAATACACAACCACTACAGCCAATATACTCGGCCGGATATGTAGCGTATATTTGGAATCCCTAGGAACAAAAAAGTCCTTTAGTGATTTAAATAAACTGAGTGGAGGGGTGGTAGTGGTGGTGTTCTTTAAAAATCCGCGTATTTTACTTCTCTCTCAGCCCTACATAACTATAATATGTTATCTCCCTATGTTACACTCCTATATATTTATATAGAAACTTTAGGAATCCATATCGAAAAACTGGAGCAAAGCAAGTCATATTCCAAGTCGTTATTAAACCTCGGAGAGAAAATCGATATGAAAATTATGTTACTATCCCTCCAATGTATTCTATAGCCCTTTATCCCCATATCCCTGGAAAGTCGGAGCAGCCTTGGGAAAAAGCTAAGCATTGCGGGGGCAAAACCAACGTTTGCTGACTGAGATCTTGTCTTGTGCACAAGCCCAAGCTCGTACACACACTCACGTATGTAGCCTTTAGGCTCTACTGTATACAGCAACAACTTTATATACAGCGTTTTATCTTTGTCAAATAGAGACATATGTTAGTTGGAAGCATTTATGACAGAGTGTCAATGTATGTATGCTCCCTCCCGCTCCTATATTGGATCCACATGTGTAGGAGGAAGATATTTGTAGAAGGTAATTTGAGGAATATTCTAAATATTTTCACTATAAAGCATACTGCGGGGGACTCATTGAAGGTTTTGTGAAGCTGCGAAGGAACGGATCGAAAGAGGCGAGTGTTATTGATAGGTCATTCAACGTCCTCACTATTCTTATGGAAGATCTTGACTACACTTTCCTTTTTCATTTTACCCTATTGAAAACTGCATGAATTATTGACATGGAGCCTGTCACTTTCCGAGTTCCAGAATACCTACGTAGGAATTTCACCTATGTTGTCCTACTCTGCTTTTGTTCCAACCTAACCGTATCCTATGTGTAGAAACTATAGTTTGTTCTTCCTGGTGTGCACTATAAGTCACTCTGGTGCACAAGTATATATACACCGCACCTATAGAGAATACTTTAAGAGATGAACTTGAAAGGAGGAGGCAACAGTATCATCGATTCTTCGAGTCAAGAAAAAAAGTTCAAACCGAGAAGCTCATACATATAATAGATATATTATATACATATAGGCCTAAAAAAAGTGAACCCATAGCCTAATGATCACAATTCCCTACCATGCTTTATTAAACACTTTGGGTGTAAAAGGTAATATGGAAATTCCGCCCCAACTTTTTCTTTACCTCTGACACAGCCTATATTTTACCAATATAATATTTCATAGGTTAGCATAGAGAGAAAACACTTGACTTGAAGGAGTCAGTGGCTATTTTGACAAGAGGGAGAGAGAGAAGAAAATCAATGGAAATTCGGGTATAAATTGATTAAATAACTATGAGAATAAAAAGAGACGGAGGAGCCAGCCATGACGGGGAGAATGAAATGCTCAAAATTATATTCTATGAAAGTCAAATGTCTAGAGGGCCCAGGCGATAGGAAAGTCGGGCGCAGATTGCTCTTCCCAATATTCCAAGTGTTTGTTTCTGATGATGCGATGGGATCTATACGAACGCTCCATGAGAATCTCTATATAACTTACTTAGTTGGGTGTATATTGGACTGGCAGTTGGGAGGCTTCAATTGCAGTGGCTTGACATACATGTATACAAATATATGTATTGATGTGTATACATATATTGAATAAATGTATGTCTTCAAATCCTACCATTGTCCGTCTCGTTGTTTCCTCTTCCATGGTAATTGAATGTGGGTAGGAGAGTATCTATCCTAACAAAGATTATTACACCAAAGGATTTCCTTTTTGCCTTGTATCTACTTTATACCCACTAAAAATAGAATAGGAAAAGTCCCGCATGAATTTTCATAAATAGATGTATAGTGTAGGGACGGAATTAGTGGATGGTAAGGAGTAGTGGAGAAAACGTTATCAATAACGTTCGAGCTGTTACCATTGAGAATTCCCTCACAATCAGAGAAGATCTTGGACCGAGGCTGTTCCCATAGTGCTTACTGGCAATGACTATAAAATCCGAACGTACTTCATGCTCATGGAAATTAAACTTTCAAATGGACAAAGTTGAATGCAAAGTCTCCCACAAGACGCATTTTCTACATAGATGTACACTATTTATGTGGGGGGGGGGACGTGGAAGGGAAGGATTGTAAATGTTCAAAAACCAATATTTTTATCACTGGCTATGCACGAGTAGCATGGATATTGGTAGAAGTGGGATTGTGAAGTACATGCTATTTTCTACAATGCGTGTATATAGTAGTTTCTGAATCAGCAAAAAGAAATCCTTTAAAAGAGGATTTCTCTGGAGCTTTACAAGTGTAGTGGTAGTGGGAGTGGGACACATTTTATATTCGAGGCAGTAGAAATTCTCCCAGTCCGGTCCTTTTATTTACAAGCTAGATTTATTTCATTACTTATTTGAAATCAAAAGGCAAGTGGACTTTTGTCAATTTTATAGGGATCTTGCATATGAGAGTTGCGTAAGATAAGAAAAATCTAAGGGACATCCAGGCTCAAATATATGGAGGTGCATATATGCATGTGAGCATTATAGTGAGAATAAAGGATTACTATATATATGCACGTACGTACATATGACATTTGGAGATTTCCACTTGTATGATGATTTGAAAGAGAGAAGAATCTTTCTTTCACCAACATCGTTTGCTCCTGTTCATTGAGCCAGTAAAAAAGACAAGCCGTGTCCACATCCGTGTTGAAAGCAATTTCCCCCTCCCCCCACCCAAAAAAATCTCTCTAGCCGCTTCAGATTCCTAATCAATTCCACTTGATTTAACTGTTTTAGCTTGTCTTCTGACCCATGCTATATTTTCGAATTGAAAGAATCTCCAATGTCTTGACAATATCTACCTTGACAGATTACAGTTGATGCCCTTTCATTTGGGGACCCATCAATAGAGGGTTGGAGGGGGGAATATCTACTATTTAGCCTTTCTTCCTCCAAGAAGTAATAATTGACCCTCCGTTGATACAATGTAAGCCAAGGTCAAGACCGAGAGTAGCTCCGGAACCAAAAAGTGCATGAAAAGACGGGGACTTCTTTTTTCTCTTCTACTTTCCAAATTCCTTCCTTGTCACATTCCTCACTGTTCTTCCTTGAAGGGGGAAAATAGGCTAAAAATAAATGCTTGGAATTTTTCAAAAATTCCGAATCTCATTCTTTTAATTAAATTCAGCTAACCAACTTTATTCTTATAACCGAGGCCTATTTATCATTCCTATTTAGCACGGCTTGTGAATGACAAAATGGCTGAAAATACATAATAAAATATAGAATAGTTGTAAACCATATGGGGTTTTGATTTGAAACTTTATTTTTAATCTGATCCAGTCCTAGGCATTGTTTTCCGATTGACAAGACCCTCAGATGTGGAGGACATCTGAGGAAAGCTAAAATTTTCTAATTTCATCTTTAAATTCATTTTGAGTTTTGAACTTCTTAAAGCACGACTCCTGGAAATAGAGAAAGAATTTTTCAAAACAAATTAAACGTTGTCTTTCAGATATTTACTTATGTTTTTTAAATATTAGCTAAGTGATGTACACTAAAACAGTGACTTGAGACTCATATAAGAAGTGAGAAAAATGCAGGCAATATACCAATAATTTTTATGGTAAATTTCCCAATAATACATATCAGATAATATGAGACTTGAAATCCAGTATGTAGTTTTTAACCATAACTATAGATGCCACACTTTATCGAAGGCTTTTTTAAGGTCTAAAAAATGCAAATGATATAACCCTCATCCACACGACTAAATATATATGCTGTAAAAAGCTAGTTATTGCTTGAAGTGTTGACAGGTATGGAAACCCATCAAACTATGTTGGTTTTAGCCCAATTTATTACTGTCCTCCTGAAGTAGCCTTCGATAGATTAATTTTTCTCAAACTTTGCTAAGAAAGTGTAAGGTGGATAGGAAGTGACATTTTTCGGGGCAACTTCATATTTTTGATTCCATAGAGCTTGAAATTGGTCATAAACATTCTGAAGCATGAATCTAATTTGACATTTTTTTTTATCTAATTTGACAAATTGAATTGAGAGATGAGTGAGATGGGGATGACTGACTGAACTATGAAAAGCTTGAATGATAAATGATATTTCACTGTGAGGAGACTTCGTGTCACACTACTATTCATTTGACCATTGCATCGTTACTATTTGTTGTTGACAGAATCCATTGGCTGGGAAATGCACATGTAATTAGTTACATCGTTACATGTTTGAGTGTGTAGGAATTTTAGTTTGAAATAGCCTTGGGATGGGAAAATCCAAAGTTTGAAATGATTATGCTCTCAAAACAATCTATCTTCTCAAGATGATGTCAGAAAGTTTGGTGACGGAAAAGCTAAAGCCCGTCAATTTATCTTCTAAAACTCCACTATTTCTATGGTCATTTCTCTCTTTAGTTAAATGGTAAAAGTTTTTTTCCCAATTTATACGGGGGAAATGTTCTAAATTGAAGAGTTGATTCATCCAACAATTATTATTTTCCTGACAGTTTAGCCAACTAACTCCCACTAGTCCAAATTATTATCGGTTTTCGTTCCCAGGGTTTCTCATAAGCTATACCTTGGGACTACAAAGTTTCAACTTCAAACCAACCATTGTATTTCCTCATTAGACCAACCAACTCTAAGTATATTGGCTAGAACTTGATGTATTTGATACGAGAAATCACCCCCCGCCCACAACCACAACTTTCTCACTCGGCTCCTAAATTTTACTTGCGTAATTTAAAGAGAGTTGATTTGAATGAAGTTTTTTTTAATTAGTAAAAATGATGCTATTAATTGATTCATTTTTGACATGATTACAGGGAAGGACTTATGGGTAATGGTAGTCTCATTCTCTCCCTACAAACACGTTCTGGGAGTGCCGAATGTCAAGTATGTAGCCAACATGCACGGGAATGAAGCAGTGGGTCGAGAATTGATGCTACATTTAATCCAGGTAATTGTTCATCCATTTATCACGGAATTGTGTTGGTTCAAGGAAGATTTATGGACGTCATAGGAAGCAAGGGAGCTTTAAATTGTTTTCAAAGAGATATCTTGAAGGAGAGATTGTTGAGCTCCGTCGACTACAAACAACACGTCGAGAAATATTTGGGATCAAGCCTTTCAGGAAAAATTACTCATGCTGAAAAATGACTAGGCAATAACATATTGCTCAAGTAAGGATTTAGGTCATACATTTCATAAGACCATGTAACATAGATACTTAAAGGGGTATAACCCCAAAAACCATCCTATACTTGAGAAATACACTTCTACATGTATGTATATGTATGTACATACATGCATATATACGCACACATATAAGCCTAATGTAAATTTATATCTGTATGTATGTATATAATGGAAGCTGGGTTATATGAGGAAATGGAATTTTGCCATGGATGCAGAGCACAGTGCTTTCACTGGAATGAACACAGCTGTTGGTATACAACAATCAAGTCCGGTGAAAGTTGTACCTCTTGTTCAGACTTTCCCCTTGAGGTCCTCGTTATAATTTCCTATGGGTACATAGACTGGAAAAATGCTTATGTTTTCTTCTCTTGTTTCTTCCTTGTTTCTTACCTACTCTCTTTCTCTCTTCCATTCCTTCATTTCTTTTTCTTGTTCCCTGTGAAATCTTGAGTGCTTGCTCCTTTACTCTCCAAGTCTAGATGAAGCTCCAAGTCAGGCTTTTTTCTCATTGTAAAGTAGTAGTGGCGGTGGTTGTAGTAGTAGCAGGAGCGGCAGGAGCAAGGAAAGGATAAAAGCATATAACTTAGTATCATTTCCTCCATTGCTTCACTACTTGCTCGATGAGTGTGCTGGTTGTAAAAAAAATATAGTGGAAAATCTTTTCTCACAACAGATTTTCCATTAGACTCCTTCCTCTGAGTTGTGACTTGCCTCTTGTCTAGATTCTCACAACTCAATAACTCACAAGAGTCAGTCTCACAACTCACATAAAGAATTTCCACTGATTGTTGTGGAGGAATTCCTTTGGAGGAGGAGGAGGAGAAGGAGGAACTCCAGGTCTAAATTGATATTTAGTAGAAATCTGTGTAGTAGAAAATAGTTTTTTTTTCTCTCTCTCTCTCCCTCTGTGAAAACATATCTCGTGGACATGAAGTATGTGAGAATGATCAGGCTTTTGAGGAAAAAGGGCAAGTTGGTAGAGCCAATTTTAAAAAGATAGATCAAGCTCCAAGATTTCCCATGGTCATGAAACAGTTGTTATGTGAAGTAATTTTATTTTCTTGGTGAGCTTGTGAGTGAGCTTACAATATATAAGGTAGATATATAGTGCAGTCATCAAAGAGTGAGGGAGATCTCCTTCCCTCTCTTTTACTTTTACTTGCCTCTGAACACCTACAGTCAGAGTCACCTCTTATCTCCCTGAGAAAAATCGAATGAGGCAGAGGAGAGATAAGTAGAAAGCGGAGACTATCACGCAGCCAGATTGTTCCTCTTCCTTAGATACGACGTCCGTTTCCTCCAAATAACCTTTTTTATACTTGATTTCCTCAACCAACTCAAGTACTACGAGGATTTTTCTTCAAGGGAATACCATCAAAAAGGTCTGGTTCCTTGAAGATATCTTGAAAAAATAAAATAGATGATGCTTTTCCCACTACTGCACTGATAGTAGAAGGAAAAAAAACATTGTATTTCTTTTACTCTCTACATATTTTCCAGTCTACTCCTAAAAGCTACATACAAATACACACGTCTACATGCGAGGAGGAAGATGGGAAGAGTTTTTTCTATAATTTCCCTTCCTCTCATGTAACTCCCCTTTCTTACAAGAGTGAAGATTCTGGAGGAGAAATGGGTGGGGAGACACAATGGGACCATAATAGATTGATTGCATCACATGGGTTTAGTTCCCTGGCTCTATCACTTACTCATTCATTCAGGGGAGAACTATAAGAAGGATGCATGAAGTGGAACGGGAAAAATTGACTTGTAGTCACTTGACTCTATCATTAATTTTCGCAATCGGTCTGCCTCGCTCTGTTCAAGTCAGAGCTGGCTTTTTTGAGGAGTAGGGAAAAAGAGAGACGTTAGGGAAAAAACTTTACTAATTCCATTCAGGAAAAGCCATTCCTTTTAAAGCTCAATCAGGAGGATAGTTATTTTTTAAGAGGCGAGCATCTAGAAATAATGGGAGCAGTTGGAATTTCATCTTCCCTTATCTCTCAAAGTGTATATGTTATTTTTGAAGGGGTATTTGTAGTGTGATGGTAGAGAAGAGGAAAGTAGCTTGACGATAAACTTGAAGGAAGGATGACGTAGGGCTTGGGAGACGATCAGTGGATAAATCGTTAAAGGATGGTTCCACATACTTTTCCTTCAAAGATTAGGGCTAACTTGCTCGTGGTTATATATAGCGTTATATATATATATATGATGGAATTATATTGCAGTATCTGGTGACGGAGTATCCTCGGGACAGCTACGTGAGATTTTTGTTGGATAACACCCGCATTCATATCATGCCTTCCATGAATCCCGATGGATTTGAACTGGCTAAGGAAGGAGTTTGCGAAGGTGGTCAAGGAAGGTAAGCCTATTTTATTCATCAGTTCCACAATACACAGATGCATTACCCACATCTATATCTCCATGAATTCTCAATCCTTTCCCAAACAACTACGTATATATTTACAGAGCTAACCTTAATGGGGCTAGGGAAAAAATAGGATTTCTCATAAATAAAAAGACTTCCTTGGTGAGGTTAAGAGCTTACCATAAAATTTCAAGAAGGAAATGTCACTTTTTAACGACATTTTTTTGAGGGCGTCAATAATGCTTATAATTAATACAAATAACTATCGTTATTCATGAAAATGTACATAAGTAACTTGATCCGGTAAAATGGAGGAATTCCCAGGTGCACATGGATCAAATTTATTTGATGCGATGAAATTTTATTGGATTTACCATTTTGTTTTTTATGAGAAAGGAAATTTGATAGGAAAAAATTCCTTGGAGATATCTCATGTAAAGAATTGGAGGGAGAGGGAGAGGAGAAAGTATGGAAAAAGATGTCACTAGGGAGAAAGTACCCCAAAGAAATGAAATTGCTCCAATAAAGATTCCAAAGAAAAGTTTTTCCCCCTTTCTCCCTCTAAGATTATGAGCCATAAAAAATGACAGGAATGATTTCACAAAGATAAGTAGATTTTTAAATTACTTATAAACTTTGAATTTTCATGGTAGAGAAGAGCCGTCGTATGAGTTATACTGGACCATTCAACCAACTTGTGGTCATGGTGGGTAGCCCATCTATATAGTAATTTCATGGTCAAGGGAACTTGCCTTAAAGGGCTTATATTCCGTAATAAAATATAATTTGGAACTTTCCCCAGCTTAGGTATATGCTTCGTAGATATATTTCATATATGATTTGTATCTAGAGGACGAGGAGCCAAAAGTAACTCCCTCCATTCCCAAAGGCGTTAAATGATAGAAAATAGAAAGTAAATGTCCTCTATGGAATCCCAGTCATACATAAACGTTGGAGATAAAATTAGTGAGAGAGACTTTCTTCTCTTACAAAATCTACCCCAGTCTTTACCCCGCTATTCCATTAAAAAAGGCTTGCAGAAAAAAAGGGGAGAGTGGGAAAAAATATTTTTCCTAATCCAGAAAATTCAATTATTTTCCTATGAATTACAGGTACAATGCTAGAGGCTATGACTTGAACCGGAATTTCCCTGACTATTTCAAACAAAATACGGTGAGACCTCAGCCGGAGACAGAATTTGTGAAGCAATGGATTTCAAAAATTCAATTCGTCCTCTCTGGAAATCTTCATGGAGGGGCTCTGGTCGCCTCTTACCCATTCGACAATACACCAAATTCCCGTGAGTTCATCCTCATTTGACTAAACTTTCTAACAAAAGGCTCCCAGGGTCTTTTTTCTCTCTATAATAATATAGCACGAAGAAAATTCGGGGGGAAATTTCATAGTAATATTTACATGCATATTTATATATGTCACTATACAGTAATGACATAAATTCAAATAGTAATTATGTACATATGGAGTGTAGTAGTTTAAATGATACTACCGGTTCTAGTTATAAGGCTAAGTACCAGAGGGGGGATAGGAAACCTCAAACTTTCTCGTCCTTGCTCTCAATTCTCTATGGATCACACCTCTACTTACTACTTTCCCCCTGCTTTACTTTGGTAATAATATGTGTGTGTGCGTGTATATCTGTGGTCTCCTCACCACCGCGCACCGTCTCCACATAAACCCAACCTTTAGTTTCTATATAGTTTTGAGGCCTAACATACCTATACTATATGATACTATATAGAGATGTACATGCATAGAAGTTTACAGAGTCCTAACTGGTATTAATGTGTAAGAGGGAAGACCAAGTGAAGCATAAAATTTACCCGTAATTCTCAAGTTTGAAAACAACCTCTCCCACCCACTGTTCTTCCTTTTCTAATACCAGGCGCTAAGCCTCCATACAACTTTAAATTGGCTTGGCACACTTTACAACTACTACCACATTGAAAATTCCTCAGAAATTCTACATATGTTATGTGTAATTTACATGACTCTCTCTCTCTGTCCCCTTTGATTGCTTCTGGAAAATTCTCAACTTTCCTTGTATATTTACACTTGCGCTAGTACTATTATACTGCCCCTACTAATAAAATCACCTACCCACTTTCCCTTACGGGATGACTAACATTGAGGAGAAATGAGACATTTTCTGTGCTATCCCTTGGATTTCCCTCTCCTTTGACAGTATAAGAATTTGAGGAAGGAGTGAATCATTGACAAAGTATACATAGTAAATTACAGCCTAAATTCAAACACCATTCATCCTCATATAGAAGGATAGTCAAGTGACCCTTGTAGTTTGCTTTGGTCCAGAGTTTGTTCTATTTATTATACGGTACTTTTCTCTAAACAAGTCTTCTTGTTGGTTAGAATTATTCTCATCACTCCCTTCCCTTATACTTTCTCTCGCTTTCTCCCATTCTCCCCAACTCTCTCCCTTTTAGCACTCCTCTGGACCTTTAATAAATTTCTCTGGCCCACAAAGCAGCAGATTTTGCCAAGTTTGCTTTACAGAGAGAGAGAGAGAGCAGAGGGAAAATTACACGGGTGCAATCCCAAGCCAGCACATTAAATACCATTCAAACGCTCTCCCACCAGTACTAAGTGGCTTTTCTTGATTATAGTTGTGGAAACTATGCAGCTTTGTACAAGAATGTAGTACTTCTCTTGCCCGTCCGTCCGTTCCTTAGTAGTCCAACTTGGAGAAAGCTACTTTCTCCCTTGTCCTTCCGCATACATAAGTTCTCCATATATACATAAAGTACATACATACACGAGGGCGAATGGAAGTTGAGAAGATACGTAGTTGTTTTTAGTATAGAGGAGTAGTAGTCTGTAGTAAATCCTTGTAGATTTATATAGTTTCCTCAATACATAATGCCAAGTAAAAGTAGTGATATTTTCCGGGTCCATGGACCAAACTATTGAAAAATAGTTTATTTTACCCTTCCTTTCTCTTTCTCACTCTCTCTCTCTATCTCCTCCCATCAATCGTAGATATTTACAAAATGTATGTATACGTATTTATTGTTTCCTTATTATTATTATTATTACACTAGTATGCATTTATTCAATATTCTGTCAGTATGTATTTTATCTATTTATCTCTGTTATACTTGAATGCATCCATTTACTCCAACGCACCGCAAAAAAAAGGATACTGCCGATCTTCTGCTACTTGCCGAGGTACTGCTATTTCGTTTCAATTATTCCCTGGAGTGGCTTTTTCACACCGGCTGCTTTCGCCTTTATCCATCTTTCATTATTTTACGGACATTAGTTCCATAAATTATAGCATTTGACTTGTATTTCGTGGCTCGCCATTCACTATACATGCTTTCTCATACATAAGGGCTTTATTCTCTACTTTCTTTACTTTCTCCCTCCTCTCTATTCTTCCTCCTCCATATGTAACTCTTACCCCTAAAAATAAACTTCTATCTTCGTGCATTTTATTCTCCCATTTATTCCTATGTAGCTATCCTTTCTAATAGGAACCACACCCTTGTTGGACCAGCAGTCAATTACAAGCTTCTGGTAGCTTCTGTCTGCAATTTGCTCTTAGTTGATGTTTATGTAGAGTGTTTTTTTTAACATTTTCTCTATACAGTGAAATTCCTGCTAGTACATATTCATGCTTAAGTGTAGAGCAGTATGTATTTGTAAATAAAGAGAGCAGTAGGAGTAGTTAGAGATATGTAGTAAAATAATTTTTCTATTTTTTTCTGATTTCTCGGGAGAAGTTATAATTCTACAAGTTTTTCCAAGGAAATTACTTGGCTAATAAGTGTATATGAAAAATATACTGTAAATATAGGGACGTGAAAATCTTTGTAAATAACTTTTAAGAACTCATGGAGCTCATAATTATGGGGAGGATTTTTTTATGCATGGCTGCAATGCAGACGATGTTCAAAGAGGAGAGCTGTTAACGCTCGTAAGTTATTCAAAAAAAAGGAGAAGAAGTAGGAGCTAAAGAGGAAGAGGCAGTTTCTCTTAAGGAGATGAGATGTGAAAGTTTGGAGTTTGAGCCAACAAATGCAGTAGTAGTACTTATGTTAAAAAAGTACTAAATCACTCACAGGTACCGTAGGCAAATTAAACTTGAGAGTGAAAGTAACCTTTGGAGACTTAGTTAATTTTAACAAGTTATATACCACTAAACTACAGTATCCCTCTAAATTTATGTACCATGCACTTTATGATATATAGGATTTTTCCCTCCAAAGTTTCTTTCTTCTTGAGAATGGACGTTGAAATTTGTAAGGTTGAAAAAGTGGAGAAAATTCATAGAAATCTCATTTATAATTTTCTACATTTTATAAAACTTTATGTGTGTCCAAGAAGAGAGCGAGAGAGAGAAAAGAGACTGTAGTGGTAGAGTAGCAATAAAATAACCATAAGTAAAACTCAGGCATTGGGGGCAAATTTTACTATGAAATGAAAAAAGTTGTTGGAACTTCTAATGTATGTCCTGGACTGGAGTTTTTTTTTCTCTCTCTCTTTCTCTTTCTCCCTATGGAACCCAAGTGGAAGTTATTTGTTGGGAAATGCTTGTTCACAAAACGTGGGATTTCTAGGAATTCGTCAAGGATCTCTAACATTGCTGGGCTGGAGAGAAAGAGAGAGAGAGAGAGAAAATTATACCAAGAGATATTGAGCAGTAGGGAGTAGAGTCACAAATCTTTTTAATATTGCGGATTCAGGTCTCTTTTTTTCATACACTTTAACTTTGTACACATCCCTAAAGTTTTTTCCCTTCAATTTCTACTTCTTTTTGTTTTTTTGTTTTTAATCTCATAAATTATTTCAACTTTCAACAACAGAAGAAGAATCTAGATTTTTAGTACAGTTGAAAGGGAAAGTTTAGAGGAATTTTTCAGTGTGTAAATTTTTAGCCTACCGTTGTGGTACTAGTTTATTTATTCTCCAATATAGTTTCTTAGTGTTTGTGTAGGGATAACATTGAATGGGGTTGGGGGGCAAATGTTTTCTGCATACAAAATTATTTTTTCATTATTGGTCTTGTAGTCAGAAAATGTAAACATATGTAAATAGAAATGGATTGGAAGGATATAAAAGGGTTTACTTAAAATGATATTTATAATATTCCGCCGGGGAATAAAAATGATAACAAAAATTGTTTTTGAAGAAAATGTAAAAAAAGGTTAAGAACAGGTTATTTACATGTAATTGAAATGAGCATGATTTTTTAATTAAAAAAAATTAAGAGAGAAATATTTCCCACCATGGGTGAAAGTAACTTTCACCACTGGAGAAATTTGGCATTTTCTCTTTTCTCCGAGGGTTTGTAAGGGAAATAATTAAATTAAGTCTCCTTGAATTAGATTAAGTCTCCCAGGGATAATATAAGAGGGAGCGGGTGATGGAATATACAATGATAGGTTCATAGATTCCGCCTGACAGTTGGCATCATCTACTCTGGGCACAAGTCTCTCAATTGGTATTCTAAGGAAGTTAAAATAAATTGAAAATTTGAAATTCAAGGAGGATAAATGCGAGGATGTATAAAATGAGGAGAGTAAATTCTCGTCAAGATCTTTCCTATCCTAGAAAATTTTACCTTCTCAACTCACTCAAGAATTTCTCTCCACTCACGTACATTTTGTTGGTTTTGCCCAAAGCCCAACCTACTAAGATACTCTGTAGACCATAAATTCTAAGGCTAATCATGGATTAGATGATTTCTCTCTCGCCTTTCCTCTTACTCTACCTCCTCCTTTACTTTGAAAGAGAGAGAGAGAGAGTGAAAGTAAGAGAGGGAGATTTGTGTGCGGAAAAGGCAGATCGATATGTCTCATCTATCACCACATCCTTTTGCTATTGTGAAACTACTAGAAATATCAGAGGAGAAGTTAACATGACAATATATCCTCATCATTTCGTTTCACTTTCTTCAAAACTTTCACCCAACCATCATCTTTAAGCCTGTACTTTCTCCTTTTCTCCTTACTCTGCCTCCGCTTACTCAAGGGATTTGCAAAACACTTTTGTTCCTTGAGTTTTCTAGAAGAATAGTTAACCCTTTGCTCGTCCAAAAATGATACAAGGACAAAAAATTGCATTTATTTTCATTTCTACAAATCCTTTTCTTGGAAGATGAGATGTGCCAGGGAGCAAACCATTTTTCTCCTTTTGATATCTACACATTCTATCTCTATCCATATCCATCTATCTATCTAGTGAGGAAAAAAATAGAGGGTATTTCATTCCTGCCACTCTATTTCTTCTTCTTCCTGGATGGCACTAGAATTTTTCCCCTCTCTCCTTCTTCATTCCATCTGACTACTGTGTGAGAGACACGATATGTAATGATATTATACTAGTAAGAGTGTTTTGTCTTAGAAAGGCGGAATCCACTATGGGCTTCCTATTAAACTCATCACATCTTAAGTATTTCATTTTTCTTCTCCTATTTGTCTTCTCCCACATGGAAAAAGAATAGAGGGTTAGTCTTTTCCAGCACTCTCTTCCATTCACTTTCACTAGGGTGAAAGCACAGCTGGGACCAATCCCTTGTCATTAGTAGGGATTAAGTCATGAGAAATTTATATCCTATTTTTACTATTAAATCCCCCAGTAAAATACCTAAGTAGTGAAATTTTCAAAGCTTTTTGACACACGCTAAAAAAAGACTTACCACTATCAATTTTATTTTCATCATTTATTTCCAAAGGTATTTTCCTTTCCAAATGGTATTTTCTCAAGTGTTTGAAACTAGCAGTAGTGGATGGTAATATATTTTTTATGGTTGAATGTGTTGAAGGAGAAAGATATAAAAATAATATTTTTTTGATGATACAAAAAGCTGATGTAAGTGTGCAAATATGTATCTCTCTGTGTATATTTTCGAGCACATAATAAGAGTTTCCTCTCGAAGGACGAAGATGAATGAAAAAAGATGGGAATTTTGATGGGATGCATCCTGTAGCCCATTCCCATCAATCATTGTGCATTACATTTTGGTGGATTTTTTTCCCTTCACACTATAGTGCTATAGTGCTAAACTATTCTTTCCTCAAGCCAATTTTTTATCCTTCCTACAACTCATCTCCTTTCAAGTATCTTTCTCTCCTATTTTTTTCTCTTATTTTTCCACATCCTCTTTTTTTTCTCCCTCACATTTCCTCTTTCCCATGGATATTTTTGAGTCAGTCATCCCTATAAAAAAATCTTTTTTTTACATCTAATGCCCCCAATTTTTTGAACCGACCTCAATAATTCAATTTCTTTCAGTTTTACATTCACACTTATATCTCTTCTCACTATATCTATATATATGTATAGTCTATGAGAAATTATTTGTTAAGGTGAAGGATTTAATACGAGGAATAATTTGTTGTTGGAAAAAATGACAAATGGTTTGCGAGTTAGCTCATTCTCTGAGTTGTGTTGTATAGCTTGAGGGGATTTTTTTTAAATATAAAAACTAAGCCAGCCACAGGCACTTGTTATGAATTGAACCTTTTCTCTCAATATTTCTATAATAATTGTAGGCATGCTAATAACGGATAGTAAATTTAATGTAATTTTCCTGAATGAAAAAAATGTGTTTCAGTATAGTAAAAATAGTTATTGAGAAAAATTGTACGCAGAAAAAAAATATAGCATATATAGAAATTAGAATTTTTTGTCATGTTGTTTGTTATTGTCCTTTGTCTGAAAAAAAAATGTATTTGGAGAAAGTGGCTGATGTAAAATATAGTGATTTTTTGTATAGTGAAAAGCTTGAGCCAGTGCAGTGATTTTTCATAGAGAGTAAAATACATATTATGTAAATATAGGCAAATTTCTTAGGTAGTGATGCTATTGATTGTGAACTTTCCTACTAAATGTGCTTCTTCATATATCATCCGTATAATATTGTGAGTAAATAAGCTTCCAGTCAGCCATGTGACAATAAATATGCTATTTTTGCAATTGTATATTTTTTATTAATTAAAAAAAAAAAGTGAACAGTCGTAGGAGAGATTTGTTAGAGTTTGTATGTAATGTATCTATATGTATGAATGTATAGTAGATATGATAGAGAAGAAGGAGTGACTGAATTTTAACCAAGTTCCACATGTTTTTGTACATTCCAGTCTTTCACAGCCTCACTTCCACCGCATCTCTCACACCGGATGATGATGTTTTCAAGCACTTAGCAACCGTCTATGCTTCCAATAATAAACGAATGTTCCAAGGGAGACCTTGCAAAGGTCAGAGTGGATTTAAAAATGGCATCACAAATGGAGCTAAATGGTACCCTCTAATTGGTGAGTGTTTTTTTTACAAACGTGATTTTTATTTTCATTTCTGATGACATTTTATACATATAGGACCAACTTTATCTCTTTTTTCCATGCTTCTTGAACATAGACAATAGCATTTTCTTCTATATTTTGTAAAGGTTGAATGAGTAAGGAGGAAAATGCATGTGCTCATAAATTTTCCCTTGTATGGGCTTTTTCATGGGTTGAATGTTGCATTTGTGTGTGTGTGTGTGTGGAGAAACTGTGACATAAAATGATTTCGTGGTACTTTCAACTTACAGGGGGGATGCAAGATTATAATTATGTGTCTCATGGTTGTATGGAAATTACCCTGGAGATTTCATGCTGTAAGTACCCACCTGCATCCGATCTGCCGAGGTACTGGCAAGAAAATAAGGAGGTAGGAATTTATATTTTTCTATGTATGTTAAGGGTTTAATGTTCAAAGGATGTATGCGTAGATATGGTCGCCTTCCATAAATTATTGTTTATGTGAGAGGAGCAAGACATGATTACATTTGTTCTCATGGAACATATAATATGTTCTAGTATTAAATAATATATACATATTATGTAGGGACTTACATGTATCTACTGAATGGAAAGTTTTGTAGTTAAATGTGTTTTAATTCATATTCCCACAGTCACTTCTCAAGTTCTTGGGCGAGGCTCATCGTGGGGTACGAGGTTTCGTTTTGGATGTGAATGGTGAGCCTGTGGAGGGAGCATTAATGAAAATTAAGGACCGAGACGTTGGTTTCCGTACTACAAGACATGGAGAATACTGGCGAATCATTTTACCTGGAAGGCATATTTTACAGGTGAGTACTTTCTCTACACTACGGTCGTATTTAAAACACCATGTTCAAATGCTACAAAAATCTCATTATCTTTAATTAATAGGAGTGATTCACTACAGCAGAAGAGAAAGTGGACTTTCACTTTTAAAAATATTGCTCCTTTTCAGTTTCCATGTAGTACTTGATTCCTCTCCCACCGCATGTATAGTTTTTTAGTTAAAATTGAGGATGGTGAGATTCTGAATTTATAGCTTGGGAATGTGTGTCTGCAGAACAAGCTTATTTAGTTTTATACTAAAAACAATTTATTTGGTAGGTCCGGGCGGAAAATTATGAGCCAGAAGAAGTTGAAGTTTTTGTTACCGATGATCGTCCAACCCACGTCAATATTACACTAGGCCGACTTTCCGTAAGTCTTTATAGTTACTTTTAACGTGATATTTCTCCTTGTAGTTATTACCCCTTGACACGAATGTTTTTGTATGTGTTATGGCTCGGTCGTTGTGTAAGTTATTTTCTCATCCTTTACAGGTGCATGAGTTACCATTTTAAAACATAAGTTGAGATATCTTGTATGTACGTTATTGAAGAAATAATTGAGAAATAAGCCTCTCTCATTGAACTGATTGGGATTAAAGCTATAATTGTATTTGAATCCTGAGAAATTTTGTTCAGGCTCGAATTTCATGGGTGCTTGGAATTAAGTGCTTAAAACCAAATGGAATGCTAATTTTAGTGAATGAACAGTTTTCACTAGGAGGTTCCTCCCAATTCCTTGGAGAACATTCCCTTTTAAAATCCGTGTCCATTGCAATCCCATAAATAATTATTCTCCCTAAATTCCTTCCTTATAACAGAGTTCCATGAATCCTAAACGCGGGAAATTAGGTTTTTTTGGAAATTGTCAAAAAAACATTTTTTGTACGATTTTATTACACAGAATTGGAAATACGTATCTGGGATAAATCATGGGTGATATTTTTAGCCTCAATTTATTGAGCATGAGACTTTCTCCAAGCATGTAATTTCCTTTGAGGCATCCGTAGTTTAGGCTTGCCTTTATAGCTTTGTACATGAGTACATATTCACCTGTTATTTATTGTATATAATTCCTTTAAGGAAATAATAATAGGGCTTTTTTTCTGTTGCCGCTATCCATAACCTCTGGTTAGATTTCCTTCCTGCTACTACTACTATCGCATATGGGATTAAACTAACTTGATGCTTTTGTGCATGTAAAAAATAACATGGAAAATATTGTAACTCGGGTGCTATGGGTCTATTGGTTTTGGGCTGGATTATTTTCTAGGTCTCTGGGAAGTTTGTGCTGTCGGAGGCCTTAGGGAACAAAACCGAAGTTACATTCTCATTACCATCGAGGGGTCATCCCACAACATTTCTTCCTCAACTTCTACTTCTCAATCTTCTTTTCTTTGTTATTCTTCTGAGCCCGGACCTTCTATTTGGAGTCAATTTGGGAGCTGCGGATAGTTTGACAATAATTTCTCCTCCCTCCCTATTCTTCTTCTTTTCACCGGATACTCATAACTACCGTCGCCAGAGTCACAATAATATCCTTTCATCTAGTATTTTTAGCCACATTTTCATATTAAATTATTCCTTCAACTATTTATCCTAGAAAATAGTCATTTAAGTACGTACACTCATCCACAAAAGCTTACGTATATAATATAGCCACGAGTCAGAGTGGACTTTTAGTATGGCATCCATTTTCTCACAGACTTGAGTTATCCTTATTTTCTTTTATCAGTTCACAAGAAGATCCTCCGTTACAATTAATATTGCACATTTTAGTGTATTACTTCCTCTCTTGTAATTTCTCTTATTGAGAATAATCTCTGTCTCGATAAAAATTTTAGTCAGCCCACACATCTTCGTTTTACTAATGAGATGTGTGTGTGTGTGTTTTTTTTGGTTGTTTTAGTTCAACTGATTTAAAATGAACTTTGGAGATATAATAGGAACACATAGTTGGGGTATGTAAATATATAGACACTAGAAATATTAAAATTGAGAATATTAGTTTCCCTCACTCTCTATCTCTTCCTCTCCCCCTCTCTGAGAATGTGTTCATGAATGTTCAGCACAATTTCAACTTTCAACCTTGACTATTTTAGTACACAGTGATAATTACTACAATAATCTATACAAAATAGTAGCTATGAATAGGTGACACTTTCATGAGGACAGGTGTGTAATATTTAAAGACCGTGTGTATTTTTTATCATGTAGAAATTGCCAAAATACTTTGTAACAAAAAAATATAGACAGAGAAAAAAAGGCATTGGTCCTTAATAAATTTCCATCGCTCATGCATTGTGTGTACGTGTACCACTTTGTTGGACATATCTCTTCCATGTATACTATGTATGTATAGTTTTTCCTAGGACATATCCTCTTTTCTCTCTCTCTCTCTCTTTCTCATCTCTGTCTCTCTCATTCTCTAGTTTAAAATATTATTCTGGCTCTAAGGAAATTTCCATAATATGTGAGAGGTGTATGATTGTAGATCAAGGAAAATTGCTATGGTTTTTAAAATAAGCTTGGGAATAAATGGGAAATTTGAATGTGATATGTATATACTATAGCTTGAGTAGGATTTTGAAAAAAAAACATCTCTTTTGTATAACTTCATTTTTCGTTTTTATCCTAATGAATTTCTTGATTTCAGGATCGAAATCCTCACGTCTTCAAAGACTCATCTGTAATAAACTTTCCTAGAACCTAACTTTTTGGGGATTTTTACAACTATTACTCGAGGGTTGTAAAAAATATTAGTTTTTTGTAATACCTTGTAGACTATAAAGTAGATAGTTTTAATTGACACTCTGCCTATATATTTACGCATAATATGCATTTCTACATAATAATTATTACTTGTAATTATTATTATTTTTATTTGTTGTTGATATTGTACAGAAATTATACTTTCCTATGTATCTTCTACATAGGAAAAATTGGGGATGAAATTCATTTTTAAAATTTATGTGACAAAAAGGCTTTGAATTGAATTTCTATACCGTGTGAGGGTATAGATGTAAACCGATGAATTTTACTTATCAAAAGAGTGTAGTAGTCAATTTCATCTTTGTTTTTTTAACTTTCGTAGTCTTTGGAGCTTTAAAAATTCCTTGTAAATATTTATTTACGAGTCTAAAAAGTTAATTTTGGGATTTTTCTTAATTGTTTTTATCACCATTAAAATATTGGGAATCTTATTGCAATTGAGGATAATTATTGAATTATTGGATTGAACAAGGTTTTTGCGGAGGGAAAAATTCGTGTGAATCAAATTTTAATGTCGTTGGTTCTAAAGGGACGGAAAAATATTTTTTTGGGGGAGAAATTTGTGTTGTGAGAGATAATAAGTTTCCCGGTACTTGGAGAATATTAAGTAGAGATTTTTTGAGATGATAAAAATTATTGTTGTTGGAAGGGTTGGAGAGCTCTATAGAATTTGATACCTAAATACGAGTAGATCCTGAGCAAATGAGTGGAAATATGTTCTTGTACGACAATGAGTGGAAATGTAGTTAATGAGATTTTGAAGAATGAGAGTATTATCGTTACTTGATGTATACAATATAATGGGACAATTATATGATAAATATGAAAACCTTGTACAATATTTATGATGGTTGTGTAGTATATATACGTGCATACGAGAGAGACGTATATTGTACTCGTAAGTTATATATTATAGCTTTAATGAGAAATGAATTTTGATCCGGCAATTTTCCTCTGTAGAGACGAACTCAAAATTTTGGACCACCTTCACAGCCTTCAGTATCGTTTCCTCCAAATCCGGATAATTCACCTGCAGCTTCAAGCCCTTTTGGCTCATTCAGTTTCAATAAATTTGTATCAAATGTATTTGGTTGACGTGTGGGGAAAATATCTATGTAAATGTTAAATCCTGTTGTTTTCAAATAAATAATACTTGAACGTTATTTCTACAAAATAACTTTAATTTTCTCCGGATTTTTTTCTCACTTGTAGTTCCTTCTGAAATTTATACATGAGCATAGCAATTTCCAGTTTACATTTGACAGATTGTTAAATGTTTGCAGAGGTAGAGGTATATGTAGTAATCTTCTAATATATTTTCCAAAATATTTTTAGGGCGATCTTGACAAAAAATTAGGATTTCACAAATCTTGTCCACTTCATGGGTTAAATGGAAGTTAATTTTTTTTAAATGCGTTTCTTCAAAATATGGTTAATTTGTGTGAGAATAAAGTATCAAAAGCCCAAAGGGAAGACAAATTGAATATTTTCAATGTCCATATATACATATATGCGAAATATACATGTTAATCCAATATACATATTAAAGAGACCGTAAAACGTTCGACATTTTGAATATTCTAGTTACGTTTGAAATGCATGGCTCATGAATAACTCGCTTTTCATCATTCACATCTTTGTTTTCCATTCTGACAGTTGGATCTAGTATGTGTCCTTGAAGGTTCTCTTTGTAACCAATTATCTACTCTTCTCTTGGACCCACCTTCTGCTAAACAAAGTAACTCCTCGTGTAAAGAATATATGTATTTAGAAATGAGTTTAATCAACACTATGTCAAAGAGCTTTGAAAACGTAGAAGGGGAAATGTTTGAAATGTAATACCTTGGATAGGTTAGAGCTAAATTTAGTAATTAACTTCACATTTTGTCCTTTGAAATTTATTGCCAATTATTGAATTACCTTTTTTAAAAACACTCCACAAAGTATTGACAACCAGCTTCCCAGTCATAAGACTGGTACAGATAATCTATGAAGCTCCGTAATAAGCGACTCCTCTATAAGCCATAAGCCATGGCATCATGTAGATGTGAATGGATGAATGTAAGCAGTCCTTTGAATGATCGCCGGGTTATTTATTACCGGTAATCCTGAAAAGGAGTCCTATCTAATGTGGATGCTGCCATGCTGCTCATTAAAAGCGGCATGATTATCATAATGAATATGCACAGCAGAGGAATGTGTCAAATGGCAAAAGCCATATGAATAACATCCAGTACGCTAGGTTATTGCGTGTTTTGTAGTTAAATAGCGGAAAAAAAATTATTATTATACACAATTCCATGGAAAACATATTTGCGACTCCCGGAGACATTTACAATTAGATGTTAGAGTCAAATGAACCAAGGATAACGTTGGAAAATATGGGATTATATAAAACCGCGGTGGCCTACTCTCACATCCAATGTGTAGTGTTCGCCGCTAATTAATATAAATTTTAAAACATAATTTCTTTTTGAGGGTGGCGTGAGCCTCCCTATTAAATTACCCTTGTCCATACGTCTCCTCGCCACTGTTTCTCCAAAAATAATTTATTAATTTCGTTCAAAAATATTTCCGGCAATCCTTCAACCAACGTAGATGATGGTTGAAATCGGTGTAATCAAATCCAAACAGACAACACAACAAGCCGTCAAAGTTTGTGCACAATGAATTCTCTCAGCAAACGAAAATATTTGGAGACTATATCCCATTGGAAATTTGTTTTTTCAATTTTGAGATTTTGCAAATATTGCTCATCTTCCGGATTCTCTGGATTTGGAACTTTTTTATTTCAGGGTGTTGCAGTTGCGTTAAAACGCGTGTAAAAGAACAAAGAAACTGGGAACAATCTCCAAAACACTATTTTCCACTTTTTGTAGTAGCCGTTGTTGTATTTCAATAAATATTTTTGTACACACACTGTATCTGGGGCTAGTAACTCAACAATTTTAAAAAATCCTGTTGAAATGACTTTGAGAAAACAATCTTGAAATTTTGCAAGCTATTGAATTTTGAATGTTTCCTTCTCTCACCTTCAAAACTGTTCAATGAAAATGTGCACACCTTTTTTTTATTTCTGGTGTTCCCGAGTAGTTTGCCCATAGCTTCATTTTGTTTCAGACTAAATTATTTGATTACAAAGTTAAAATGTGGGATTTTAATTTTTTAAACGGAAAAGTGCAATTTTTTGCAAAGAATTAGAAAGTTATTTAACTTTAAAACTGAAATTGTTAGTTTTGAAATGTAAAGTAAACTAAGCCTAAGTCAGAAGTGATTGGCTTGTGAAATAAAATTATGCATCTAGTAATTGGGCATTTAAATGCAACTTCCACTTCAAAAAAGGCTATAAAAGAAATGAACTGGCATTTTGAAGCTCTGATCTGCTTTGGACGTTGAGGCTGGCTGACTGGATGCAAAACTTACACTCTCTTCAATCAAAGCATAGTCAGACTGAGTCAACGTACATCTTTAAAGACCCATCGTAGGGTGCTGCACGTTGGTGTACTGTCCATTGTTATTTAAGTTGGGTTGCGGCAGTGGGCAATATTCCTCATGAAGCTATCCATGCTGTACTCTGTGAAGCTGTCCATACTATAGGCTGTGTTGTTGTCCATGCTATATGATGTCCATTATAATGCATATACATATGTCAATAAATGTTGTGTGTGAAAAAAGCTGTTTAATTTGATATTTGAAGTTTGCCAGCACTTTAAATTAGCTGGTCCTTCGACATACTGAAAACCTACGTCCACGGCAATTGGCTCGTTAACACCTGGGATTATCGGTTTACTATGGCAAGTTACAATTTCATATGAATTCTATGACTATTAACATAATTGAAAGTATGTAGCGAGTGAGGGCAATCAAACCCCAGCATATTTGCATAAAGACCCAAAATAAATGCTAGTCGTGAGAAAAGTGAAACGCATACCCAGGTTTGTCGGCGGAGTTTTCGAAAAAAACAAAATCATGTGCAAAAGCAGGGTTGCCCCCCGCCCCCCCCCGGGGACCATAATTAATAAATCAGTAGAAAATGACCTAAACCCAGTCGAAATTTGCAAAAATACCAAAATAAATCCCTCACTTAGAAAATATTAATATCCACGTATGGTTTCCACTCCCAAGTCTTCATGTATTAAGGTACATGTGTATAATATGACAAAATATGTACAGAAAGTGATGAATAACAATGCAAAATAAAATGAAGGGGAAAGAATTTCAAGGATGTCTTCATATTCGAAGGATAATTTGTTGTATATTATTCTTATTTTTATTATTTGCAAATGGGATAGCGATCACCCAAAAAGAAACAATCATCCATATTTTTGTTCATAAATCTCCTCCAGTCTAACAACTACGGCATATTTATGTATATATATATATATATATTTACAGATATATATGTATATATATATTATTTTATTTATTTATATATATATATACATACATATATATATTTTTTAGTATAGATTAAATTTGAAATGAAAGCGAAAGTGAGACAAGTCTCATCGAAGTTATACTCAATTTAATTTAACAGTAACATAATATATATATACTTGCATATGTATATATACATTATGTATGTATCATACATAGACAATGCATGCTTTCAGTAGTAGTAATTCATGCCTACGTGTAAAGTTCTACACAATACATAACATTGTAATGATTCAATATAGAGCTTTAACATGATTTTTTCCCCTTCTCAATGTATGTACATATATAGTTGAACTATTTTCATTTTTTCCCCTTTTATTATTTTTTCTATATGTATATGTAGCTTATTATTGTTATCATATATTTTGTTGTTGTTCTTCTTCTTTTTCTTCGTGATGATGTTTTGTTTTCTCCTTCCAACCATACATTATTTTCCCAATAAATCAGAGGTTTTTCATGTACACATATATTTATACATATATATATATATATAATATATATGTACATACATACATATATATTATGTATACATTTATATATATATATATATATATTTCATAGCGAGCAAGACAAATAGAGTTCCCCATCAAGAGCTATTTAATAATGTAAATGGAAATTTTAAATTTTCCCTGCACTTTTAATAATAACATAATATTTAGTATACATAGACACACGTACATATGAGTTAATACTAAAAGATGATGATGATACATTTTTTACAATTTTTCTTATATGTAATTTTATTCAAGTATCATTTTCCCTTTAAATATATTCATAGCTATGGAATAAGTTTTACTTTTTATCTGCACAATAATAATAATTGTACACACTGAGAGACACCAAGAATGTCAAAAAATTTTATTGTTGTAGGTACATTTAGGATAGGCGGGGGCGGAGGGAGTTGGAGCGCTCTCGTCGCACTTTTGCTTTTTTTCTCTTCCAAAATGTTTTTATTTCTTCAATTATGATGATTTTCTCCCCAATTTTTTGATCTGGTCTCAAAAAGTTTCCCTATAGAAGAAATTTTTTTTCTTCATCATCTCTTTCGAACACATTGAATTTTTTTTCTTAAAAACTTTTTTGTCTCAATTTAAAGGAACAATATATAATCCTGGACTTTTGAAAAAGGATCCAAGTGAGTCATGACTAGATCCTTTTTCAATGTAGCCCATGATTATAAATGTACTGATATTTTATTTTTGACGCCTTTTCAAATGATTCTCCTACATTTGTTTATTTTATTTATATATTAATAATGATAATGCAGACAGTATTTTTTTTTTCTTGATTAGCTTTTATTCACGACTCCATACTCACGACCGATTTTTTCCTTGTTTTATAACTCTATATAATTATATTTATTCATGTATATATTTATATATGTATTTTAATAATTTATACTTAAATACAAGTTTTTTGAAAAATTCTAAGAGGCAGTTAGGCAATTTTTCCACCATTTTTTAATTAACAGTAATAATCATAATAATCATAATAATAATAATCATCATCATAATTATGATTAAATTTAATAATATTACACATTTAATATATTTGAGACATTCAAATAGTTTTTCTTGATTGTTTCTTAGCCAATAACTATGTATATTAATATAATGTATGGCAGAAAGGAAAGATAGAGAGAAAATTTTTTCCACTACATTTTTTTTCTCCTGACACAATCATTTTTCAATTGTAACTTGTGGGCTACGTCTGTAATGTATATTTTTTTACATGATGAACCAGGCTCATTTTTTTCTTTGATTGATTGCGATTCTGAGTCTGTGGATTGTTTTTTTTTCTTGAAATAATCCTGACCTGAAAGTTAATTGTCACACTTGAATTGAATGATGAGTGTATGTGTGTATGTGTGTGATTATGTGTATTTTTAGCCATTTTTTTCATATTTACCTTTATACCTACGCTGCCCACATTTAGTAGACATAGTTAAAAGGAGAAAGAGTAGTGTGAAAGTCTTTTTTTTGTGGAAAATCAAGCATATTTTTCGCCTATAATCACCATAGAATCCCATGTGAATTATCCTCTAGACAACTCCACTAAAAGCAATGAGAGAAAATGAATGAAATTTCAACTACTAAGGTGAATATTTTTTGTGAGGCTTCTCAAGGTATAGTGTGAGTATTTGTATGCCAGTGCTTTATATCTTATTTGACATAATTGGCAAAATGTAAAGGTAAATAAAAGTGTTGTCAAAACTATAGTGGGTGGTTGTTTTGTGTTAGTGTGCAGGGTACAGAGCTCTGTGTAAATTTTGCGAGAATGAACAATGAATATTTACTATAGTTATTTCTTTTTACATATACTAAATACATTATGCTTGAAATGTATATTATTTTATTTAAGTTATTCAAGAATTTTCACCCAATTTAACAGTTTTATTTTAAATACGCCAAGTATTTCATAAATCCTTTTCCATATGTGTCCATTTTTTTAAAATATCATTTCATCATCATCATCAATCAATGTGTTGTTGTTCTTTTTCCAAGGAGAAATTCTTTTTGTCTCATACTTCCTTTCCTTTTTGTTTTCCTTTGGACTATGCATAGGAATTATTATTTTTTTCTTCGTCTTGTGAATTGTGTACTTAAGGTCGTTCATATGTGTGTCCATATATTTCCTATGTATTTAATAATTAGTAGTAAGTAGTACATAGTCATAGTATAGTAGTAGTAGCCTGTAAAACTATTGGATTCTAAATGTGAATTTCTTTGTAATATGCTGCTTTTGCTAATAATAATTTTTTTTTTTTATTATTTATTGCTTCAGAATTTTTTCACAGAGCGAAAAAAATCCTCTCACAGATTCTATATACTTCTCCGTTGTTATTTGTTTTGTTGATGCTGTTGTTGTTGCGATCGTGGTGGTGATGGTTGGCAAATCTCGGTGCATTTGTCTATAATAATAATATGTTTTTTTCCCTTTATAACCCTACTCTTTTATAACTGAAAACCATTTCTTCTCATCAAAGGAATGAATTAAAAAACATTTACATTTTTACAATATATGTTTTTTGTATGTGAGTATACCACTTAATATGTAAATGTATAGAGTAATTTTCTATATATATTTTATATACATTACATAGTATTTTTCGTAACCATATAATATTATATGAATGGTATTAGATCACGTTATTATTTTCTTTTTTTGAACCACTTTTTGAAGATTTACAGTAGGAGTAAATGTTTTTTTTTCTAATCTGTACTTTTTTATATACTTGTTTTTTTTCAACCCAATGTTTTTTTATTATAGTATGTATCTATATGGTGATATATATTGTATATAGTAACTAACTATGATAATGTATGTTTAAATTAAGATTGATAGATTTTCCCATCCTTGTTTTTTTTCACCTGCCATTTTCTCCCATTTGACCAACTTTCTTTTTCCTCTTCAACTTCTTTGATTGACACGTGTGTATTTATATGTATGTATGTATGTATGTATGTATGTATGTATGTATGTATGTATGTATGTATGTATGTATGTATGTGTTTATGTATATTTTATTTTTATTTTTTGCTGTTAAATTTTCCCATATTTCATGACTAGAAATTAATCCTCCATGTGTATCACATTGAAAAATCTTAAAGGTTTTTTTTCTTCTTCTTCGTCTTATTCTTGATTTTTTTTAAATATAGTAAAACACTACAACTATAAATTCCAAACAACTTTCACCATCGAAGCTCAACGAAAGCGAATAAATGTATTTAATTTTTATTTTTATATACCTCCTTTTATATGGAGAAGGTCCATTCGATACGACCTTTCATACTTTCTATTTTTGCCTATATTTATATAATTATGGTGCATAGTACAATATATTTATAGTTTTCATACTGAATGATCACAAATTTGGAATATTTATTTTTTTTCCTCGGAGATTATATCGTCCACTCCTATAGATACGTGCTTTGTCACCATATGAGAATGATGAAAAACAAGAGAAAGGAATGTCTGTAAATAATCAATATGTATGATAATAATAAGAGATAGTAATTAATTAACCTTGAACATTCACCTGAGTAAATGTTTTTTTTCATTTACAGTGTGTAAGAGTACATACGTGTTATAAGTAATTTAACTATAGAAAATTATTGCGTGTGTAAGTATATACAATAGATATTTATATTTACACATGGCCTATTTAAATATATACAATTTAACTAAAAAAAGACATTTTTGTTACAATACAACTAGAACAGTTGACAAAGTTTTTTTTCCACAAAACACGGAATTTTCATGTGAGTACATAGACAATTATTATTAATATATGAGAGACATTTTAGAATAATTTCAGATTTTTTTTATTTCTTTTCATATATGGACGACGTATGGTGTGTATTGAAAACGTTTATTGAAAGTGAGAGACTTTGTTTTTGTAAATACTGCTTCCTACTATTTTCTTGTTATGTAAGCTACTACATAGCACACATAGAGATATTATAGTGGATGTGAAATTTTCAAAGACGACTACATATTAGATTTATATACTGTACATTGAGGTTTTTATCAAAAAACATGTGTGATGAGCACAGCGATGATTTACATACCGGCGGCGGCTGGGTTGGGAATTTAAACATTGATAATATTTTTTTATGTATAGTTTATTTATATATGTATGTATATATATATATTATATATATATTTTTTTAAATATTTTTATATGTACTCTGTAAAACGGCAGCATTGTCATCTGGGGAATGGTATATGAACATGTACACTTTTTTGAACAGGAATGATTATAATCAAGAGTGCTTTTGTGGGGTCGAGTGTGTACACAGGGATATATTTGATATGAGGGTAATATGGAAAAAAAGTAAGGTTTTTTTATAAATAAATTATTTTTTCATGTTCACAGAAACAAAAGTAATGAAGAGGCTTCTTGAAAATCATAGAGGATGTCTTGAGGAAGGTACTTAAGAAAAGAGGTGAAAGTGGTGAAAGTCGGGTGAAAGTAGCCAAAGAATGTCAATACCCTCAAAAAGTTGAAATAAGACAAAAATGTTTTTTTATACGAATGGCGATATACATTGATGAAAGTTTTAAATGTGTGGGAATATTGGGAAGAACTGGCAAGATGCTGCATTTTTTTTGTAGATTGTCAAAAGGCAATGAAGATATTGCAGTTTCCCTTTTGTTCCCTGCACACACACACACACACATACACAAAAACGTGGAATATTCAAGGAGTAGTAGTAGTAGTAGCTCATATCGAAAATCACTGATTCTGAGCAGTTTTACATCATCAACATCATCATCATCTTTTTTTTCTCTGAGGATACTTTTCTCTCTCTCGCTGGTGTTCAAGTCCATATACTTGCTATAATAATGTATGTGGAGAAAACTGAGAACTGCCACACGCGACGGTCCAACCTATATAGACGTCCTGAGGAAGAGATAGCTGTAGTATGGAACTTGGCAGTCACACAGCTCAGAAACTCTTCTCCGGATTTATTATTGCACAGTTTCATGTATCTTTCATATATATATATTTATATACATATATATATTTATATAATACATATTATATAGATATATATTTTTTATACTTTTTTTTTCTCTCTCTTGAAATTTTGAAATTTTTTTTCTCTCTCTTCCTCCTTTTTCCTCACACTGTGTACTGAATCACATCCACTCTACGCTCTCTGCACAAGCATCCAATTTATTATTAGTGTTTAAAAATACTGTATGTGTGTGCCTGTTTGTGCTACATATAGCTCAAAATCCTAAAAAACTACAGAAATCTACAATTTTCCCCCATTTTGTCTCCTATACACTCCTTTTCCCTTACCTATATTATAGCCATTAAGTATGTATGTACTTAGCTTAAAGCTATTAACTATATCATATCCCAATAAGAATCCTGTATTTCTTTTTCTTGTAAGTACCAAAGATAATAGAGTCCCCTGGGCCCCCTCCACCCCTCCTCTCAGTATCCCCCACCTTATTTCAAAAGATCTAAAAAACAGCATTTTAAATAAACAAATTGTCTCTTCATTTAGAAAAAACTAAACACGCTCACTAAAAACTCCAAAAAACAATAATTTCAAATGCCCCCCCAACTTTAAACAAATATGCCAAAATATCAAGTTATTTCCTTGAAAAAAGAAAAATGTCAAAAACTTGCATAAAAGTAAACCTTACATGTGAAGAATACAAGGGAAAATCCATACACGTAAATTTGAAATATTCCCCACTCATCCTTTGAATCCCCATTGGGAAATTCAACATTGATTTCTAATACTAAAACAAGAGTTTGTGGGGTAAAAAAAAACAGTAAAACTTGACCTTCCACTCTATTATCTTGAATTCTTACTTTGAAAAGATTTTTATTCCCTTTTTTTGGGGTCCATCCCAAAAAATTTTTATATAATATAATTAGATTAATATAATAATTACATTATTTGATTTTTGCTCTACAAGGAATTTATATATTTATAGCACTAGTAAAATCACAACAAGAGAGGGGAAGATGGGAATGATTGAAAAAACGGAATCATTTTTTTTTCTCTGTTTTAAATCTTGACAATTTCTCACCATCATCTCTATATTATTAACATAAGCTATATATGCCAACAGGTAAATGGGTAATATGCGTTTTGGACAACTATTTATTTTTTTACCTACGATTTTTTTTCTTTCTCTCTCTCTCTAATGGAATATTTAGGCAGGATTTTTTCAAGATTTATATACATA